>OY776679.1:69953448-70217956 GCA_963675555.1 Leptura quadrifasciata | reverse complement strand
AGCATCATCTAAAATGGAATAGAGTTATAGATCTAGATGACTTCTCACCCTGCATACCCAATCTAAAATCGTTAAAGGTACCAAGATGTATGGAACACACCCAACCAAAATATAGTCACTGCTCTCTTGCAAACGTTCACTTTCTTAACAAATGTATTATAGATTTAAATATAGAGTTAAAATAAATATCTTTAAATATGTTTATATTTAGGATTAATAATTAATATTTTTTAATGTATGTCACCAAAAATAATTATAAATAAATTAATGTATAATCTAATAATGTGTTTCATTTATTTCAATTTTAATTTTAAAAATAAAAACAACTATATTTCCATAATAATAATTTTATTACACCATTTACATATTAATATTATTAACAGAAGAATTACAATAAGTGATTAACTACTAATTGAGTTGTCTTCATCCTGTTCTTCATCAGATTGGTCGAGTTGATACTTTTCAATAATTTTCTTAGGTAAGTATTTTTCTATGTCACATAGGAAATGTTTTAAATTTATTTCCACTAGTTGCTCACAGAATTCTTCTAAATTCACAATACCACGAGAGAATTTACCACATAGTTGTGCACCTCTGTAATACCTCTCAGAATCCTCATTAAGCTGTTTAACTTTTTCAGCATCGAAGCAGTAATTCAGATCATAATTTATTGCATGGAGTCTATCCATACTTAAGTCGCCTAGTACAGAAGATAGTCTTTCAATTGCCGAATTAATGTCTTCTGCCCTTACCCAACGTTCTGCTGAATATTGCATCCACATTCTTGCCAGTTATAGTGAGGCTAGAAATTACATAAATAAAATTAGAACAAGTTATCAAATATATGATACTATGACACTATTGTAGTGTATTTGTAATATTTCAGTCTAAGTTATACTTTCACTATACCTTATTTATTGGTCTGATAATTTAAAGTATACAAATATTTTAAATAGTTTAAATCACGCAATAATTTCGAATTTTATTAGTGACCTTGATTTAGCACCGGTATAAATGGGTGAATTCTCTCCTAAATAAATCAACGCATATTTACCACTAGACGAATTTATTTCTTCTATAAAAGTTATATTTAATAGTTCAGCAATACGTTTAGGCAAAAATGATTTAAAGGTAGTACTTGTACTTTCATCAAATAAATGTACTAATATCGATTTTCCAAAACGTGTATTAAGCATTAACATTTTTTTAATGGCGTAAACCTTATTTAAAATTAACGATGAAATAGGTTTTTGGTCTAAAACTTCAGTATCTTTAATAATAAGTTCATTAAGGGCTAATAAATCGATATTGGTAGTCATATTTAAGTAGTTGAGTACAGTGAAAGAATTACTAACCAAGAAATATTACAGAACTTTGCTTACTTAAAATATTTCAGATCACAACACTATGCTCACTTATTAACTGTAGGTGAACCAGACTAAATATGATTTTGTTCTAATAGTCCGTGCTTTTTTTATAGAAAAAGTATACTACGTCACAAAATATAGAACCCCACCACATTTTACTGTGTACGTATTGAACTAATGTAATTTTAGAGGTCAAGTTGCGTGGCAAGGAGGAAGCTCCGTCCTTGCATTCTCTAATAGTGTTAGCCAAGGCCAAGGTCACCGCAAGTTATCGTTCTGGGTAACAGCAACACTGCGCCCTTGAAGTCGAAACGCACTGCGGCCGTCCAAGGTCAAGGTCACGGTATATGCTATGCGAACCTACGGTGCCACCGTGGCCTTGAAGGAACGGACCACAGGTGCACGGTCAAGGTCAAGGTCAGTGGTGGGGGGAGACCGACCTACGGCTAACTTCCTCTACTATGAAGCTATGAAATTTGACCCGTATATAGAGGTTTAGTTGAATTATACTTGGACAGTATTTTTAACTTCCCTCGAATAAAAATATTAATAATAACGAAAGCGAAAGTATAGCGTTGATGCGCGTCACTGGAGAGGGGGCAGGAGAGGGGATAGACGCGCTCTTGGGCTCACGTTGGTGTAATTGATAAAAAGAGGATGGTCGAGAATGGTTGTAAAATAGTCACGCGTATGTACAGTACAAAAAAGACAAAGGATCTTTGCATGAAATTCGTTTAATTAATTACAAAATGTCTACAACTAGGTCGGCTTTTAAATTGGAATCACTTCCTCCAACAGAAGGAGCAACGATCCAGCATTCGTTTCGCGCATATCAACAAATCCAGAAGTGGTTAGGAAATGAAATATATCCGAAACAATGGGGTTGGGAGAAGAGTCACTATGGCTTGAGGCCTATTAAGAGTGAAGAGCCTTTTGTACCGGAAAATATTTTAAAAATAATAACTTGCCGGTGTACGAGCATGTGAATGTAGGAAGCATGGATTACAATGTTCAAATTTGTGTGCTAATTGCGAAGGGAAAAACTGTTCAAACGCAAGTGCAGTATCGATTAATAGTATGTTGAATGAAAACGATGGTATGGATGGATGATCTTTCGACTGACTCATATGTCAGTAATTTAAATATCGAAAAAGATATAGAAAATGAAGATAATATAAATAATATATGATGACGATGAGTACGATGAGCGTAATGAGTGTGATGAATCTGAGGATGATGAGGATAAATATGTAAATACAATAAAAAGGCGTAGATTATAATATATTCTCACTCTTCTATTTTCTCCATTTTACAGTGAATTTTGTAATTTCTTTTTGATAAATTTGGAATGGGCTAGCCATCGAAATCGGATGGTTAGAAGCCGAGATATCGACGATTCATGCAGCGAGAAGCAGTTGGAGCAAATTTTGAGTGAGCGCGAGTCCAGAAGCGCGTCTATCCCCTTTCCTGACCCCTCTCCAGTGACGCGCATCAACGTTATACTTTCTCTTTCATCATTATTAATATATTTATTCTAGAGAAGTTGAAAATACTGTTCAAATATAATTCAACTAAACCTCTACATACGGGTCTTTCATAGCTTCATATAAATAAACATGGGAGCTATGATTTTTGAAAAAAATGTATCTTTGCTCCAAATCAATTTGGAAAATTTTAGTTCGGTGCAACATAAAGTTCAATGCCTTAGTTTTAATTTGATTCGTTTGACAATACGTTGCTCAGCGAGTAATTCAATTTGTTTATGCGGAAAATATAACGCCATTTTTAAAGCCATTTTAAACACTCAAAGAGGTTATTATTTGACTGGGTAACAATTGCATTAAGAAGTAGCAGCCTTTATCTTTCAAATGAGCCCATTTTTATACTCGTATGATTGAAAAATTGAACGTTATTGTACGTTAAAGTCATCGTAATTCTATAAACCAATTAAATTATCTCGGAAACTATTGAATATTTTTTTATCAAATTTGAACCGTAGTTTAAGCATACCACAGACTAAACTTTCAATTAGTTTACGATTTGCGAATAAATTAGTGAATCGATTTTGATAAAATATGGCTTAAAACATTCGTATTGTCAATACATCTTTTATATCAAATTTTTTTTCTCGCCGAGCGCTACGATCAAAGTTATTAAGAAAAAACTTACACAACATCAAGGTACTGTATATGTACTACTTTCATCCATAAAGTATGTATATATCATCTTTGATACTTCATGTTCATGAATCACTTCACAATTATCCATTGAGATTTAGATGCTGATTTGGGTACTCTTGGAGCTAATTCCACTGGACTATCCCTAATTACAATATAATATTTATTTAATTATTTACATACACTATCCAACAGCCAAGGCCAATTACTGGATGGGAAAATACAGGGTTATGAACAAATATCACAAATTACAAATTAATACGTCAAAAAGAATAATATATATAACAATGTATAATGCATTATATAATTTTAACATGCGTGGAAAGAGAAAGAGAAACAGAGGAATGGAGAAAACAGAAACTATACTAATCATATGATGTGATATGCAGAATTTGACATCAAATCATAAAGGACACGTCCTTAAATTAATATCGCAGGTATTACAATATCAATTAATTTCCAGGTTGATTTTATTTTCTAACATTTATATACCACCAAACTATCTAGCGGTTCTGTTTGAGATGACTGAATCACTAAACTATTTAAATGATGGTGATATCAAACTGTAGAGCAAGTTACTCTCTACCTTTTCCAGGTGTTACGTGTTCATGTCAAAGAACACACCAAACCCTATCTAAAACCATCACGCAACCAGCAAAAAATCACCAGAAAATTTTTTCGTAACTGTAACGAAATCAGGAAATATTTCGCATGAAACGCATGCTCCACGTAAAAATACCTTAGGAAGATATGTTTGGGGGTATAACATAGTTTTATTTTTATGGAACTGTGTCGAAAATCCAATTTTACTAAAATCAATTCCACGAACATAATTATTGTAACTATAATAAAAGACGTCCCGTGATTGTCTTATTTGCAACAAAATTGTTCAATTTTCGGGACTGTAGCAAAAAATTTGATTTTGAAAACTACTATAAAATTCACTCACGGAGCGTTTTTTATGTTATTTTTACAACTATAATGAATGTCGTTGCACGGAGTATAATTTTTGCAACTATAACGAACGTCGTTCCACGGAGAATAATTTTAGCAACTATAATGAATGTCGCAGCACGACATTACGTCCCGACCACCAAAATTTAGCAACTACCAAAAAAATCTTTTTACGAACCGACGTTGTGTAGCACTGCAACTCACGCGTTATATTAAATATGAGGACAAGTTAGAAGTTCCGAATTCAAAATTTTAAGGGGAGATTTGGCGCGAACGATAAAATTTTTCAATGTACATTCTCATTTTTTGCAGTCGATTTTGGCGGTAAAATTATACGTTTTCCGTCGCGTTTGCCCTTAGGCGGTTCCTCAGCTATTCGGTGACAAATATCCTTACCATGTACATAGTACATGGGACCGCCTTGCCTGAACGTATGAATATATAAATAATTTTATTATTCTGAATTGTTGCGATTCAAGCATTTCTAAGCTCTAGAACGAGCGCTCGAAATTATTATTGTGATATTTTAAATGCATAAAAAGACAGGCAAGCAAAAGCCCATATATTCGTAAATATTGAACTTTTACATTGATCTTTTTGTGTCAATCGTTTGCTAAAAACTAAAACATTGGATGGTAGTTGGAGACGTTTTTTGAGTCGTCCTATTCCTCACCCTGCGCGGTACGGACTGTTATTGTTAAACTTATACATTCGTTAAACCTGTACCCATGTCTTTCAAATTTTTATCTGTAATAACATTTTTTAGAAAAGATCAATATATTTTTTGAACTACAAATATAGTCTTTTACTGTGTTTCATATTTCCCTTTCAAGTTAATTAAGAAAGTCTAATTTAAGAGTTTTTTGATTTAAGACAGTGCCATGACGTCCAGTAGATACCATTTAGTGCCAGCAGTTAAGCAAAAGATATAAGTAAGTATAAATTTTGTATTTTTTTGTCTGAATTAGTCGCATCGAACCTTTCAAGTGAACACATTAGTATCCATTTTTGAAAGATTAACAAAACGTCCCTTAAACGTCCATAGCATGGATCGTTCACATTTACACCTTCCAGTAAACAACAATAATTGCAACTCAAATTGTCACTAACCACTGATTTATTAATCACTAAATTATAATAATTAGTCCTTATAATTAAACACTAACTATTACTTTTAACTACTATAAATTTACTACTTGTTACTGTACAAGTTTGTCCACTGTTATTTATCTTCTCTGATCACTTGGCTCATCTAATCTATATAACTGACTTCAGTTACTTATATATCCGTGGGGCTTATTCTCGATTCATCCACTTCACTCTAGGCTATTCTTGGCGACTTCACCTCCCTTCTAGAGACTAAACCTCTCTCCATAAGACGGCGTGGAATGTTGTAGTATGTTTCACAAAATTCCGAAAAAATTAACTCAAAATACTTCAAAATTCGCAAATTAAATCAATCTATCCATCCAACTTGTCAAACTAGAAAAAAAAGTAGTCTACTTACAAATCCACACAAAAAAACACAGTTTTCAAAACAATTCTTGGAAAAATTCACGGCCCTTCGATAATTCACAAATATGCCAAAACCATAAAAAAATACTTCAAAAAGTTCCAAATTCCAATTTTACAGCGTTTCCATGAATAAAAAAGAACATGAAACTTATTGCCCCTGTATAATCTGAAACATCACCAAAAGCACTTTCCGTAACCTCCGTATGATAATTTAATTCCATACTGTACATTTTCTATAACCAATTTTCTATCCACATTAAGCATCTATTCAATTCGCATCGTAAATGTTAGAACACCCTATTTTCAACCGTTACAATTCCAAAGCTCACAAATTGTTATCAAAACTCATTTCCGTCGCCGTATGCACATCATATAAACATACCGATTCTTTGCCGCTCCATTCGAAACATGAACCCAACTTTACCTCGGCCGAATTCGCCCCGTACGCACTTATCATAACTTAACCTTATAATGACCGACAGCAGGCGATAGCGCTATACGAGGATGAACCAATATATCACTGACCATTTTCCGATTAATTCCGTAAATAACTGCCAAAATAAAATAGCTTCGAATTAAAGTCGTCTATCAAAAGATTGCTAATTTTACGGCCGAATCGATGGCATACATTTCAATTCAGAATTTCGTCAATTTCACTTATTACGCAGTTACGACGCCCGCACGAAGCGACAAGTACTATCACCGGTTTTAAACCGCGCCCGCACGGAGCGTCGGCTCACAAAAAAACGTTCATGCCTGACTCGACAGGGCACGATTGACGCAACCAATCAGATAGTATATAAAGCCGAGTGGAGAAAGGCTCGAGCAAGTTAGTTCCTTCGGTGTTACTCGTGATCTAATACAGTGCCCGCGCTACTTCCAAGGCCGAAACCTTGTAAGAAAGGGTAAAAAAAGGTTCTGTTCTTAATTTTAAATAAATCGTTTTAATTTCCGTTTTAAAAGTGTTTCCTTCGACGATGTATTGTGAGGGGGGGGGTGGAGGAGATTTCATTTATTTTTTCATTATGAAAGAGTACGTGGTTTGACAATTAGCTATTAAGATAGATTATGTAAAAGAACCGTGAAATTTGAATATAGATATACTTATTAATTTATTTCTAACAGGCGAATAAGAAAGGCACTGCAAGTAATAGTAAAGTACAATGTCATGGGATACTTCTACTATTTGCTTCAAACAATACTCTTCGTCTTCACTAGTTGCATCAGAGAAGAAGAAAGAACATTCCCTTCCCATTTGCAAACTTAGGACTATCAGACATGTCTTTCTGAGCCTTACTACTGGTCTCGATGGTATCTAGGAACTTACTGATCTCGATCTCAGCACTTTTTGACCTCCCAGGTCGCGTTGCCTTCAACTCCTTTTCCCAAAGTCACTAAGTATCCCAATCAAAATTTGAACGGTCAATCAAAAGTAGTGAAAAGGTGTATTGTGGTCATAGTTATCATCCAGTAACGTTTTACTTATTTCTGACCTTTAGTTTGCTCACAGCATACTTTTTCCCGAAACTATGGGTTGGATCGAACTAAAACTGGTGGCAATAGATTCTATGACCTCAAGTTACTCGAAAACGAGGGGTCGCGTTGCCTTTAACTCCTTTTTCCAGTCACTAATTATCCCGGTCAAAATTTGGGCGGTCGGCCAAAAGTAGTGCAAAAGGTGTATCGAGGTCCTAGTTTTGTACTCATTTCTGACCTTTAGTTTGGTCATAAAACACTTTTTCCCGGAACCGTTGGTCAGCTCAATTCGCCAACGGTCGGAATCGATTCCTCGTGGTCGACTTAGTCGATAGCGATACCTCCCGCGCCTTAGTGTGTCTTCTGATATCTTTGGGAAATTTCGGCAGTGTTCTTCCACACGTATGAATTCTCCTGAACCTTGTTTAGGTTTTTCAATTCTTCAAGTCGAAGATAAAACGGTGAATAACGCCCTCGGGAGTGATCGGATCGATTCGATAACCGTCGCAATCGATTCCACGTGGTCGGTATAGTCGAAAATGTTACCCCACCCGACCTTGTACGCCTTCGGGTCTCCGTAGGTAATGTCCCGGCCTGTATTCGGAGGACGCCAACCGCCTTTCTCTAAAAAATGTTCTAAACCTCTTTGACATTATGTACCTTCGAGCGGGGGGGGGGGATGTTTGCAAAAAATTCTACTTAAATGTTCGATTTTTAGGTTAGAGAACCCACTCGCGCCTAACTTCACTGTCTTTAAAAAAATTTAGGTTATGTTTATACGAGTGTTTATACTAGTTTGTTTATGTCTATATTCATGTTATTCATAAATGTCACTATCACAGGATTAAATTAAGCTACTTCCGTATCCGTCGACGTCGTACTTCCGTTTTTGAAGACGTATTTCCGTCTAGTCACAAATATAACCGGAATGACAGATCTAAAAATTCAAACATCAATAGCAATGCCATAATAAAATGATAAGTTAAATGCAGGTATTTATTTGGAAGATGAAACGATAAACAACTCATTTCGCATGTAATTACCAATGTTTTTTTTATAAAAGAAAAGAAATATCCAGATGGCGCAGAAAGCAATATCTTGCTGTGTATGAATCCCTTCGGTTTCGCATGACACAGAGAGAAAATTAGCTGCTTATATATATATATATATATATATATATATATAAACATAAAATTTATTGAGGTTGCAGTCAGTGATAAGGTATTTTGGCCAATAAAAAGAAAACTCTTTGTTATTGTCAAGCTTTCGCTAATGTTTATTAGCTTTCTCAAGACATTAACTTGAGGTTAATTTGATAAAACTGCGTCGAAACACATGGCAGGAAAATTACTTAATACGTTACTAGTGGTCGATCCCACATACATAGCTACACTGCTATTGTTATTAATAAAACATTTAACTAAAGTTTTAAATAAACTAATTTTGCAAATGGCTGAAATTATCGAATGGAGATTCATATCACTACACCTGTCATAGGCCTACTTAGGTAGGCTTATACTTTTTTAACAATATATGTATATATGTATTTAAAAAAAGCTATGGCCAAAAATAAGAAATATTTCCTTATCGGACCTCTCCCTCTTGGATATGCCCACCTTAAAACATGTTTTAACTCTCCCTTTGCAAATGCCACACAATATTCAATGACTATCTAAAAACCGCTGCCCAAGGAATCACTACTTCCACATCTAGATTTTGCATCCAAGTCTTATACACACTAAATCCTAATATAATATTTTATTCCCTTTAATAATAGAGTAAGGGTGGTAGAGGGAGTGTCTAATGTAAAAATTTTTTTAGAAGGTTCTCGTATACACATTAAATTCCAAATTAATTTTTTACTCCCTTTAATAATAGGATGGGAGTGGTAGATGGGGTAGCTAACGCCAAAAAAATTTTTTGAGATGTTTTGTTCTCGTATACACACTAAATCGCATTTTAATTTTTTTTACTCCCGTTCATAATAGTGTGGGGGCGGTATTGGGGGTGATAGTGGGTGGGGAGAGAGGGGGGTGATGCCAAAAAAAAATTTGAGGCCTTGACTTTTCGTACATGTGCCTAAATTGCAATTTTATAGACTCTTACCTGCTTGCTTTGCTTATTTAGATATGGAATTAGATCAAAATATAATTTAGTTCCAGATCTCGTTACAATACATAAGTGTACCAAATTTCAAGTCAATATCATAAACAGTTCCAGAGTAAACGTCCGCATAAAAAAAAGTTACAGAGGAACCGACAGATCGACAGGCAAGAATTTTTTTTCGCTCAAATTTAAAATCTAGACGTTTCATGACATTTTAAGTCTATTTCAACAACAACAAAAAAAATTACGTTAATATACTTCCACTGGACGTGGAAGTAATTTAATCCTTGTAGCATTTATAGTTTTAGAAATATCACGAATTATATTTCAAAAAGTATAAATATGTTACATCACCGAAAAGGAATGATGTACGCAAGCTCGAATTATTTCGCACATTAGTAACATGAATTCGGTAGAATATTTTACATAATATGAACTTAATTTTAAAAGTGATATTCGGTTATTCAAATAATGGAAAAAATAAAATATATATTAGCGTTGCACGCTCTTCTATCACCTGATATATGCATACTGTGTTCCCTTAAAAATATAGTGTTATGAGCCTTAATATGCATACATAGATTGATAATGGCATCTCTCTTGGGAAGAAATAATTACGCAAAATCTAAGTGTTAATTTTATTATTTCTAGAAGATTAATTCGTTTTCTAAAAAAAAAATTTTTAAAAACACTATTAACATTAACATGCGCGGTTTGGCTCCTAAAACTGTTTGGCCTCGTCGGCAATTGCCGACCTGTCGACCGGGCCAGTCCCACCCTGTCGGGCAGGGATAGTTTTTGTTTGTCATATTGGTAAATCATATCTAGGCTATCCATTTTTCACAAAACTATCTCTAAAATGTTCACAGAAAATATATATGTCCACTATTTTATACCCTGAAGACAAGGTAGCGAATTCAGAAAAAATTTAAAAGGGGAGTTTGGGAGGTAAGTTTAAAGAATTTGCCTCCCAAACTAAACTATCTGTAATACATAAATGTAAAAAATATAGCTATCTGCTGGTCTACTGCTGAACTATTAAAAGTTGATAACATTTTATTTTCAACGTTTACGAAACGAAATCTCCCTTATGTAGGAATGGTAAATAAAAAGAAATCAGAATGGATGATGTTCTCTAGGGCCATTTTCATAGACAGAACGTGCTTCATTAACCAAAGCATATTAGGTCAACTCCCAAATTCACAAAGTCCACTAATAAAATTACTTGAAATAGGTTCTTTTATATTTGCAGGAAATAATAATAAAAATTATAAGAATGGAAAAATTCCCGGAACCTCCGCCATTTATTAGAAAATATAATCACACACAACAACAACACACAATATCACTAAATCAATTTTAGTATTAGTGAAGTCAGACAAGCATCAAATTTTAGTGAAAAAGGAATTGTTTCCAGTGTCATTTTTACATGTTAGTTACATCCAATACTATACGAAATGTTCATTTTCTACCTCGAGCAACCACCGCTACGCAAATTATCAACCATTTTGTGAAAAATCGACCGTTTTGGTCGTTCTAAATATAGATGAGTATATCTCGGTACGTGTAGGTCCAAAAAAAGCGAAAAAAATCGAGGCTGTTCGTTATGATATAGGCTATCAGAGGTTACAATATGAAATTTTTATCTGTACACATAACCTCAAAAAAAGTAAATACTTAAAAAACTGCCAAATCTTGTTTTTTTTTATTATAACTTCGTTTCTGTTGAGTGAAATTCGATGAAATTTTCAGAAATTATATTTTATAATGTGAACAATAACTAGCTAAAATTTCAAGTCAATATATCTAATACAAGTCTCAAAAATTGACTTCAAAATTATTTTAAAATTGATTGGCCAATAACTTTTGTGCATCGCATCCTATGAGGTTCTTTTTTAAAAAATATGTAGTTTTTTTATGCACTTTATGATGGTAGCTGTTAGTTGCAGTCTGGCTTCGTTCCATATCGTGAAATAAGGATATTATAGAGGAGTTTGCGACTGATAAATTATGTTTCAATCTAATGGATAATTGAATTTGTATATGAATAAAAATTTAAAATCAAATTTTTCACTTTTCATCAAGTTTCAAATTTTTTTCTCGTTCACCATCATAAAGTACCTGAAAAACCTACATTTTTTTAAAAAAAAAGAACCTCATACGATGCAATGCATAAAAGTTATTATCCAATCAATTTTAAAATTTGAAATACATTTTTGAGACTTGTATTAGATATTTTAACCAGTTATTGTTCACATTATAAACTATAATTTCTGAAAATTTCATGAAATTTCACTTAAAACATCCGAAGTTATAACCAAAAAACCAAAATTTAGTAGTTTTTTCACTTTTTTGAGGTTATGTGTGCAGATAAAAATTTCATATTGTAGCCGCTGATAGCCTATATTATTGCGAACAGCCTCAATTTTTTTCGCCTTTTTTGGACCTACACGTACCGAGAGATACTCATCTATATTTAGAAAGAACGACCAAAATGGTCGATTTTTCACATAAAGATAAAAATGTAAATTTCGTATAGTATTCGATGTAACTAATATATTAAAAAAAATTTACACTGGAAACAATTCCTTATGTTTTGCTTATCTGACTCCACTATAACTGTAGATTTGAGGCATATCTATGTCAGGAGTTCTCGACATTTTGTCACCAGAAGAGTTGGAAGAGATATAAAATAGAAATAAAATGTAACTAAACGCCTTTCTAACCCCTCTTCACTATCAGTATGTTTTGGTCGATTTATTATTGGAACAAAAAGTAGTCAAAAGCAATATTACATATTGTCTGAAAGTTATTTGTGGCATTCTACGAATATTCTTTCCTATTATTTGGGTTTTCTACCACATGTATTATTATCCTCTTCAAAACAAATCACCGAATCTACAAAATAATAGAATTATTGGAAAAAAAGCCTCTGCGCCCGTGACGTTTACGCCAAAGGAAAAGTCAGAGGTTATGTTTTGCAAATAATATAAATCGGAATAAACACAAAAATAATGTATTTTGCTGACGTTTCGGAAAGTAATCTCTTTCCGTTTTCAAAGCTATTTTTTGAAGAAGTCTTATTTTGCTGTGTATGTCAAATACACAGCTTTAAGATTCTGTTTATGTTATTTCCATAGATACTTACTACTTACACAGAACATAGAACTGATGATATTTTTTAGATAATGTTGAGTTTGTTAAGTTCTTCTTTTAACATTGGTAGCCAGGTTGTACAAATATCTACAGAACAATTCGATACGCACTTATCTTCATTTAATAAGATTATTAAATAATATGAAGATAAGTGCGTATCGAATTGTTCTGTAGATATTTGTACAACCTGGCTACCAATGTTAAAAGAAGAACTTGCAAAACATAACCTCTGACTTTTCCTTTGGCGTAAACGTCACGGGCGCAGAGGCTTTTTTTCCAATAATTCTATTATTTTGTAGATTCGGTGATTTGTTTTGAAGAGGATAATAGTACATGTGGTAGAAAACCCAAATAATAGGAAAGAATAGCAATATTACATATTCAGCTATAATAACTACGCTTAAAAGTTCAAATTTCTGTAAATCCAATAATTTTCAAAATATAGCCAATAATACAAGTAAAAGATTTCCAGGGTATAAATCAAATCAAATTGAATCGTACAAACAATACATAGCGAAGTTTTAACTTAATCAAAAAAGAAAATGTTAATATCTGTGACGCTTTTCTAGATATAACCCATAGGCCAGTCGTCAGATAGATTGACATCGCTTTAAATTGGACAAGAGATTGTACTGCTGAAACCAGTTCATTATAGGCCTCTTTCAGATATATTAATATTTCCCCCGCCCGCCCCTCGGACCACCGCCAATTTTGGGGCAATACCGCTTAAAAATATTTTTTTTGCAAATATCTCGATTGTAAATGGTCCTACTAAAAAGATGGTTATTAAAGTTGAAGATAAGTAAATTCTCTATCGAAATACTTCAGACACATTTTTACGTAGTATTAATATTCTTGAAGTTATAGGCGCGGGAATTAAAACACCGTAACGCATTCACTCTCTATGTCGACATTTTCCCATACACTACCACGCTTTGTACTTGCTATTACATTTAATTATCACTTTTGAAGTTTAATTAAATATTTTCCACGACCGGAAGTAAAAATCGATTTCTATGGCATCAAAATTGTGACAGAAGTAAAGCATTTACTTCCTAGGGGCGAAATAAGACAATAATTTCCATAGGGGAGTTTTTATTTCATTTTATTTCAATGTATTTGTAAACAAATATCTGTTGCCATGATACGTTGAATGGAAATATCCCAAAGACTTCTAAATATTGTAATTTCGCTCCAATTTATTATAATTCTTTATTTATGAAATAAATGTTTCTACTCCCGATCGTGGAAAAAATAGTATATACACCTCGGGAGAGACCGCCATACACCGCCTGACATACTTGACCGAGATTTATTCCGTCAGAAAACTTTATTTTTCAATAAAATACATGGCAAGGAATCATTTGAACCCAATTTTGCTTACTCGGCTTACTTTTTTTTTTAATTCGGAGTAGGGGTTGTTTAGTTATACTGGTAACTCCCCCGTGGAGTAAACTGAAAATATTTTTCCTGTCATTAGGGGGTCAACTAAACGCCCTTCAGTAATTTTCTGACAAATGGCAGGAGGTTTTCTTAACCGCTCGAAAAAATCCGGGAAAAGCGCCGTAGCTGCTTACCCCGTGGCGTTGGACCCCTACTCGATAAAACGGATTTGTAGAGAGGCACTCAACCTATACAGAAACCACATTTTCTGTCTCTCTGCTGACGCACCTCTCTTTTGTCGCCATCTCTCTAACTATTATTACTCGGCGTAGTTTCATTGTAATTTCTTCACCAAGTTGCTTACATCCAATTCAATTCAATTCACAAAGTTTTTATTATAAATAATGGTACAGTTAGTTGCCTCGTCAGAGTCTGCTCGAACTAACCTAAACTCCTTTTACAGAAACAGATAAAAATAGGTATAATAGAGGAAATTATGTATTTACTTCTTAATCGTTACTACTTCAATGTAAAGACTTGAAACCTTTTGCATTGTGTTAAATTTCACATAACATATGAAATGTATACCTTTGAAAATCAGTGCATTCGCCCCGAAGGGGTTGCAGCCCCCATTTTACACTATTAAATTTTGTATCTGGACGCAGGCACCACAGCTCGAACAAGGTGCCTTCCGCGAGATACTCCGATGCAGGGCTGGCCTAAACTTTGATTTTAATAATTTTTATTTAAAAAAGGTTTCAATTTTTAAAGGTTAATGATGTGAAGTGAATTTATAAACAAAAAATCGGCAGCTATTGGAAGCGGCTGGAACCTCCCCACTCGGTGGATCTTTGAAGCCGAAAAGAGCATTAAATTGTGTGACAAAACGGCACTAAACGTAATCCGATCTCATCCAAAACCTTTTCAGATCTTCTGGGGCACTAAAAAAACCCTCAACTTAATGAATCTATGCGAGTTATTACCTACATTATCGCTCGTTGAATAATATACTATTAGGATATTAACAACTTTAACATCACTTGAACGACTAAGAAAGTCTAGTTATCTTAAATACTACAGATTTGTAAACCAACAAGCTGAAAATTGGTAAAGTGATAATCTATAATAAATTCACCAATGAAGGTACAGAAAGCATATGATATTGTTACATCTACCTTTAAAGTTTGTGACAATCCACTAAAAGTTACAAATGTGCCGAAATCTTATTAACATGACATGACACCAACGTTATCAGATGACAAACGATGACAACGACAATCGTCAAAATTTGCTCATTGCAATCCAATCGCTCGCGGCTGTCTTTGTTAAATGAAACATTAGTATTTCAGTAATTTTACTAGATTTTAGAGAAATATTTGTAGTTTAATTCTTCGATTTGTCTGTATATATATTTAAAAACGGCACTAAACGTAATCCGCTCTACTTCTAGAACAGTGAAGAAACCCTCACACGTGAATTGACACGTGATGTGACGAGTTTCACGACGTAACGGCTACGCGCATCGATCATGTCATGCGAAATGCGATCTATGCCATATTTGCTTTGTTTTTAATTTTTTTCACGGAAACCTAATCGAAAGGGTGGAAGTGTGATATATCGTTGAAATCAGAATTTTAACTGCTTTTCAATGGTTCCATTAAAAATTGAAAGTAATTATAAAATTAACAACTTGTTGCGTCAAAATGGCACTAAACGTAATCCGATCTCAACCAAAACCTTTTCAGATCTTCTGGGGCACTAAAGAAACGCTCACGTAAAGTTTCATTCAAATCCGTTTAGTAGTTTCGGCGCTATCGTGCTAACACACACACAGACATTTTTCAAAAATCACTTTTTTGGGTTCCTAGGACCTCAAAACGTTTGATGTTATCTCAATTTTCGTTTTTGAACCACTTTTAGTAACGTCTCACAATTTTATTGTGGAGAGGTTAAAATGTACAAAAAGAAACGTAGAAAAACATACACGACAATAATACACAAATATAAAAAAAGAGGGGGACAGGAAGGATTTAAAGATAGTCAAAAGGTATGAAATACTAGCGAAAGGTGGATAGGATAGAGAAAGGTATAGTTGTTGAAATTTGGCTATAGTGGCTGCTGGAAAATCGATACCGGCCGGTACGGTAAGCGATGCTTAATCCGAAATGGGGCATTATGCTGTCTATATGCGCTATGTGTCTTGTTAGCGGACTATCGCCCAATTTGAACGAGTAGAAGTTTTGGACACAATCCGCTATCGGGATTAAGTCCTTATAACGTGCGTAGAGATCTCTGAAGGAGGTGTACCTTGCAGAATTTGAAATGAGGCGCATAAATTTGTGTTCTAGCATTTTTAGTTTTCTCATTGTCGTGGCCGGTATGCTGCACCACATCGGCGCCGCATATGTGATAGACAGCCTGACCACTATCGTACACAACAATTTTTTATTTTGTCTGTTGAGTCTGCTACTCCTGACCATGAGCGGATACAGACTCCTGGATAGGGAGTAGACCATCCGTACTCGGCGTACTGTCTCATTAATGTGAGTATTAAACGTCAGTCGTTGGTCCAGTCTGACCCCCCAAATACTTCACGCATCTTTTGGTTGGAATTTAGTTTCGCCGGATCGAAATTAGAGTTAATATCATGTTTTCAGTGAAGCGACGCGTGAAAACTATCGCCTCCAATTTCTCAGCGTTTACCCGAATCTTCCACCGACCGTAATACTGCGTGGCACGAGCCATGCACGCTTTCAGCAGCATATTCACTGCTTGTGCGTTATGAGAATGCGCGTACATGGCTGTGTCATCGGCGTACTTGGCCAGCTTTGTATTCGGGAACAGTGCCCGGTGAATCAAACTCCCAAAAAATAATATCCTCAGTTTCACCTGTGCCTGTGTTTTGTTTTCAATTTTTGCATCTTTGTTGTCGCATAGCTCGTGAATCGCCGAACGTACTTTTATGAATCTTTTAGAAATGAAGCTTTAAACAAGATTACAGCCCCGTTCAGATAGTTGCGGAAAGCGAATTATTTTGTGCGGATTTTTATAAAATTTGTTCTAAACCAGCATAATTTTCTTGCAGGTGCAGCTAAATGTTCGTAAGACAATTCATTTACTTTTAACTAGAAGTTAAATTCGTAAATTAAGTTCTCCTGGAACGTATATGTCGAGTAAAAAAACAATCGGTAAGCGGAAATTCGCAATAAGCAGATGTGATAACTAACCGTAATACACCTGGATTAGTATGGTTAAAAGGATGATTATGCAATTAAAAGTATATACTAGCGAATTTGTCAAATCTTCGAGTGCCCGTTGCCGTTGATCTATTATAGCAGTCTGATTCAATCCGCTAAACAAGAATTGTTTAATATATATTGTGTTGGATAATTGAGTGTTCTCTAGCAGAGTTCGTAAGCACTCTTATGTTTCTATAACCATCGAGGGAACCACAGCGTCGGTGCTTGATTAAAACTTAAGTTGTTTATGAAACAAATTGGTCGTAAAGGCAGATTGTTTTCTTTTAATCTGTGATATATGCTGTTATTTTGTTATATAAGTTTTCACTGTTGAAATTTCCATATCGAAAATTAACTTTAAAAAATATATATATGAGATACTAAAGAATAAATCTTTTATGGTGTGGACTGTAACAGAAAATATAAGATAATCTATAATGTGAAATCTACTTACCTTTATTGTTTTCTGTCTGAAGTGGGGCGAGCGTAGGTGCGTCTTTACTATGTACATACTTCGATATGCGATGTAAAGCAACGTCAGACGCGGTTAGTAGTTAGATGGGTGATCGTTCCAACTGTTGTAGGGTATGTCCCCACAAGTCAAAAACAAAAACAAAAAATTTCAAAAATAATCAAAAAATCATATCAATCCATGCACCATGGTAAACCATATAATAAAGCTAACCAGACACTGTTCGCACCAAAAAACCAGTCAAGGTCACATAAATATAAAAAAATTCACAAGCACTCGATAATTCTAAAATAACATAAATTCACCAATATCAAACTTCAAACATTCAATCTAGTCCATTCATAACAGAAAAACGCCCCTTAAAAATACAGCCCCCATACATTCATCAACAAGATCCAAATCACTATCCGTATCTAAAATTTCAACGTCTTAATCCATTTTGTAAATTTTCTATAAACCATTTCGCATTTTATTTCTTCTTAATTTTTGACCACCCCTGGTATACTTCAAACCACGTTCCGTGCCTCGAGTCTTAACGTTCTATTTAATTTCATCAATTTCTTGCAACCCGATTGCTATTTTAATTTTCACCACTTTTGATCGCTCCTCGTAATACGGCATACAATATCTCGATTCAAACTCAACTCGTACCCGTTAGGAACTTTTTCATATCTTATTTCCAGACACCACGTACCTATCGGGAACATTCTCATATCATTTCAACCCGTAAACATCGGACCTCCTTTAATACTTTACGGGGTCGTTTCAGATTGTGTCAATTAAACATTAATAACTTCCAAACTAAAATAGATTCAAACTTCGTTCTTATTTCAAAAAAATCCTCTTTTCATTGCCGATTTTTCTATATAACTTTCATTTTCGAAATCTTAAATTTTCAGTATTGCGCAGTGTCGTGTCGTAATCAATAACTCATCCTCGCCCGCACGAAATGATTTCCAGCCTTTCCAGACGTTTTAAAACGGGATGCGAGACTCGATGGGGCACGATAAACGTAACTTTTCCAAACGTATAAATACCCGAGCATAGCCTACCCAAGGCAAGTTCAGTTTTGACGGTGGCTCCTATGTGAAGTATTCGCGAAGTGGTTTAGTGGAAAATAGTTATTTAAAAGTGATTTTAAGTGTAATAAGCTAATTTGCTAGTGCTTCCGGTCCGGTTACTATTTAACTCAAGTTGTAGATACCCACCGTCTAGTTAGGCTTTCTTACTCCCTGTCCCTGCATACTTTTCGTGACTAGCCGTTCAGATCTAGCTTCCCAGGCCGAAACCTGGTTAAAAAGAGTTAGTTTTAGGAAATCACCTTAAGTGGCTCCATTTAGTTTTTAGTACATCCTCGCCTTAAGTGGCCCCGTTTAATCTTAGTAAATCTTCGCCAAGTGGCCCCTATATTAATTTTTAGTAAATTCTTTCACCTTAAGTGGCCCCATTTCATTTCGTCTTCGCGGCACACGCAGTTTTAAACAAAAAGTTAATTTTTTCAGAAGAAACAAGACAAATACTTTAATAAACATTTGGCTAAATTTCACAGTCGGAATTTATGCTGTCGAATAGTTACCCACTAAAAGAAGAAAATTTTGTTGAATAAAATTACCCTTCATTTTTAAACTCTGTTCAATAAAAAAACCTTAAATAAATAATTGTTCGTTCCGTTTTAAATTAAGTGTTGTTTTTTCAAGAATACCATATACAGGGTGTAGTCGTTGACCCTGTCAGAACTCAAAAGACTATCCAGCGTTAAATAAAATTAAAATTTAAACTACAGTGCTACAACGATTCCAGACTACATTATACAGGGCGTAGTATTTAACCCTAACTACTACTACAGAAATCGAACCCAAAGGCTTCTCACAATCAAAAATAAGTGCACGAACGCCCTCTAGGGTCTCAGCTCTAACCTCCCTCTGCAACAATTTTTTATTTTCCCAACAAGAGGGCCTTTTTGTGTTCACAACGAAGACTGCGTCCTCGCCACACACATGTTCCAGCGGCTTGTATATCAGTGTATGCTCGGAAGCTATACAATCTTAGGCGAGGGTTGTATAGGGGATATACCATCCTTCGGAGGGCCGTTGGTCCCTTGTCTATTAAATGTTAAATAAGTAAAGGATCTCTACTCTTCTTAATGAAAGAGGTTCGGCAAAATTCCTGGTTGGGGGTAGCTCGTCCACAGGCGTCGGTGTTAGGCGGAAAAAGACCGACGTTAAATAAATGTATAAAAAAACTCTGTCTGAAGTCGATGTATTAGGAATTTAGCATTATTATAGTAATCTGGATTTGATTGATAACAGAAAATGTATTCGTTCCTATAAGAATTAAACATGTGTTATGTAGGTTTGAAAAATATACGCCCTGAATATTCAAAAATCCGCAGAACGTCCATTTTACATCCAGCGACTTAGGGGACCTACAGATTTACAAATCGAAAGGTTAGCAAAACACAAATTTTGTAACAATTTCAGACAGGTACTGAAAATGGGCTTATGAATTCATTGTTAATAAAGTGCTTGCTCTCGTTGGGTGGGTAGGTACTGGTAAAGATCACTAAATGTAGCATCCGCCAGCATATAGTTGCATACCTGAGTAGGAAGGAGTGTACAGTATACATACCACATACCAAATGGCAATACCGAAACTATCATATTAATTGAGTGTTACATGAACACGGTTCAATGCACATCGTAGACTCAAATTTTTTTTTGCGTAGGTAAGTTTACTGTAAACATCCACGAGTAAGACGAAAAAATAAACGGGCCTTCACAACAAGCATTAAAATATACTGAAAAAATAATTGTATTACCTTTAGACACGGTTTTAGACCTGGTAATAAATGGCGACGTTTCTACGAGTGTACGACCCAGTACGATCTAGATAGCGTATGCTGGACTAATCTCGTACAAACTTTTTACATATAGGTACCTATAAACATACATTAAAAACAAAAACTCGTCGCCTTTATTGTCAATGTGTATGAGAATTCACAAAATGTGTGGAATTTATATAACGTTTTTGTAATTCGCGGGGAAAATCTAGTTTTGTGAAAAAGTGCGCTTTTCTCTTTAAAGTATCGTTTAATATATTTTTTCACTCGACAGAATTTCAGTAACAATAAGGCAATATCACACTTCTTACTGTTACGTGTTTACACCCTCCAGTAAACACCTCCCATGTGTAGGTCCAAAAATTGCAACACGAATTTTCACTAACCATTGATTTATTAATCACTAAATTAAAATACAATAATTAGTCCTTATAGTTACACACTAACTATAACTTTTAACTACTATAACTTCACTACTTCTTGGTACTGTCCTTTATCCTATCTGACCCTTGCTACTTATATATCCGTGGCGCTTATTTTCGATTCATCCATTTCACTCCAGACCGCTCCGGACAACTTCTCGATCCTTCTAATCTGTCATTTTGGATGATTCTACCTTTTTCGTGGTAATGGCGCTATCTCTGGGCCAACTGGCCTGGTCGAGGAATTTTTAAATAATATATACTTTATCTATATATAACATATTCAATTATACTTATTAACCACATTTCCTCAAATCGTCCCTATATATGGTGTGGCAATCAACTGCAAATTTAACCGTAAAAAACAATTTATAGGATTATTGTTATTACTTATTCATAACTTTTATTAACAAATAAATGTTTAAAAATATATTAAATCACAAAAATAACATTCAAAACAGGATCATCCAATGAATGAGTAAAGAATTCATTCAATCAGATCACTTTCTGTGTATTTGTTATTCTTATAGCTTTAAAAAATGAGAATGATACAAATTACACCGAATGAAATGTTGTATACCCCCTAGTGTTCACTGTTCACTGGAAAGAGCATGAGTGTCAATATTGAAAAGCAGTGAACAATTAGTGCATTCTGTGAGTCGGATGGAACCTTGAAAAATATAAATTTTTTCTAGCCTAACGAGACTATATCCCCCCCGTTTTCGAGGGCGCTGAACATGATGGCGGTGGTAAAATTTCTCTCCGAAGTCACCCCACCCCCCAAACGGCCAAAAACCACCCCCGAAAGTGGTAAACCGCGTATCAGCCGTCTCCTATCAGCCAAACCTGTGTTGCCCTCGATTTCGTGGATACTGAGCACGATGGTGATGTCGAGACCCCTCCTCGAGCCCCGCCAACCCTCCAGGTGGCCAAAAACCACCCCTGAAAGGGGTAACCCGCGTAACCGCCGTCTCTACCAGCCAAACCTGTGTTAGCCCCCGTTTTCGAGGATGCTGAGCACGTTCATGAAAAAGTTGTAAAAAAAGGCTTAAAACACAAAAGTTCTGTTACCGGGATGAAACATGGGTACCCTCACGTTTTCGAAAGCGCTGAACACGATGGTGATATTTTTAAGGTTCCCACCCCTCAGCAACTACCCCTAAACTCGAAAACCCACCCCTATTTCGCGTTTCTCCCATCATAGGCATGCGTACCGGTTTTTGTGCAGAATTCGGGTACGCCGTATGAAATTTAACAATTCAACATATTATTCACCCCCGGGGTTGAAACCATCACCACCCCGAGCATTGAAATCCACCGAAAAATACAAAATAGTGGAAAATGTTTTCGAGGGCGCTAAACACGATGGTAATATTCATTTCTCTCCTACCCTCCACCAATCACCCCCTTTTAATATTTCTTGATCCTGGGCATGTGGGGACTCGTTGGATTGAAGTATTTAAGGGGATTTCGACATTGTAAAGGAAGTTGAGTGACGAGGCATGCCATTAACCCCGGGGATGAAACTACCACCACCCCTAAATGAAATCTACCGAAAAATACAAAATAGTGGAAAATGTTTTTCCCCGTTTTCGAGGCCGCTAAATACGGCGTCTATACTATCTCACTTCCCACTCTCCATCCAAATCCTCAAAACAACCCCCCTTTCACATTTAGTGAAATGAAGAAATATGAAAAGGGAGTGGTTTTAGAGAAGGAGGATGGGGAGAAATGAATATTACACTCATGTTGACCACCCTCGAAAACGAGGATAAAGAAATTTTCATGCATTTTGATTTTTTTGGGGATATTAGGGGAGGGGGTAGTTTCAACTCCGGGGGTGGATAAGATGTTGTATGGTTAAATTTCATACGGCCTACCCGAATCCCTCCCACAAAACCGATACGCATGCCTACGATGGAAAAATAACGCGAAATAGGGGTGGTTTTTCGAGTTTAGGGGTAGTTGCTGATGGGTGGGAACCTTAAAAATATCAGCATCGTGTTCAGCGCCCTCTAAAACGGAGAGGGGACCATGTTTCATACCTGTAACATAACTTTTGGGTTTTTTCAACTTTTTCATGGACTATGATGTCGAGACCCCTCCTCGACCTCCGCCCAAGGTTTGTAAAGTAAGATAGGTAGCTTGGTAACTTTCGACCAATCAGAGATCACTATTTAAAATGCGGAAACGCATCACTCTGCCTGCTCATTCGAATTTCTGGCATTCAAACCATTAGTATAGAAGTATAATTAGTTATGAATTTGAATTCCGTATTTTGTATTTTTTAATGTACAAGCACAAATTAATAAACTGACTTTTTTAATTAATGATTATTAACATCGATAACGTTTTCCTTGGAATTTAAAATTGACATTGCTATATATCAAATTTATAACTAATTAATGTATGCAGTTAAAGAAGGACATTTTATATCAAGGGACTGAAGTAGGTTCTTTTAATCTTGTGTGCAATTTCTTGCCCGAGACTTCAGTCTTGATTTCATTGCTTTATATAATTCTTAGCGAATTTAATAAGTTATAGGATAGATGAAGAAACATACATGATATTAATTTTCGCCCTAACGAAAATAGTTACTTAGAAAAGTTTCTTATTTTATGACTACTGAGTAGAAATTTTTCCACAGGCTAAACTTTACAATTATGTAGTATTAAAAAAATTTTATGCAAATTTTTTATTAGAATTAGATGTGCATACAATAATTTATTAATAAAATTTAACAAGAGGGCCATTAAATTTTATCATATCATATTAGACACAGCAATTAATAAGAAAAAATCACTCATTGGAAAAATTCGTCTTTTCTGTGACATTTTCTAATCCACTCCTTCTTTATTAGAGGGTCTTTAGGGAAGGAAAAAAACATGAGCATCTCACCACTCTCTTTTGCCTTTTTTGAGTTGTTTTTGCAAACAGCTACACTACAAACCTTTCTTCCAGTCATCTAATAATTGTATGTAACATTGTTTTGTTATTTTTATGAACGGAAAATAATAAAAACTGTTTACATTAAAATTATTTCTGTAAATACACAGGTTACAAACTTCTATATACTATGAGTATATTCTCTTTAACAGTAATTGTCAATTAGATTATACACTAAATAACTATAACTGCACGATTATAAACACAAAAACAACAAATATTTCGAAATAACTCAACAAATAAGCGCGACGTCTCAAAAGATGCATACGTACAATTAAGTTTCAGCAGGCAAGATGACGCGCAAGATGGCCGCCTTCATCGTAACCCTTCCATTCCGTTCAAGTTACCATGCTACCTATCTTACTTTACAAACCTTGACCTACGCCAACCTCCTAGACGGCCAAAAACTGTCTAAATTTTTACCTGGATAAAACATTGCAGATCAAACAAAATACACCGATCTACTGAACGGTGATATTTTTTACCGAGCGATATTTCTGACCGGGTAAAATTTGGTTGATAATTGCCCGGTGCATTTACTCAACGTGCTCTTGTGTACTCGCGCCGCGAGCCCGCGTACTTTTGAATTAAATTCTTCTGTACAAAAATCAAAAAGTACGAGTATGATGATAATTTTGCCCGTTTAGTACGAGTAAGAGTGTAATGATATTTTTGTCCGTTTGCTAAGTGAGGAGAGGTTGCAATATTTTTTTCATGCTCAACATCCTCGAAAACGGGGGTAACACGGGTTTAACTGAGAGAAGACGACCTATCCGCGATTTATCCCTTTCGGGGGTAGTTTTTAGCCGTTTGGAGGGTGGGATGACCTCGGAGAGGAATTTTACCACCGCCATCCTGTTGAACATCCTCGAAAATGGGAGGGGGGCATGGTCTCGTTAGGCGTTAGGCTAGAAAAAATTCATATTCCTGACAGACTTACAGAATGCACTAAATATAATATGTATATTTTTCCATGTCTTCCAATCCGACACTCAAATACAAGTTATTTCATTGTTATACTTAAGGACAAACCGTATATCAATGACATAATTCCCGAAAGAAAAAAAAATCGGTTGATATAAAATCACTAAATATAGTTAGTTGCTAGAATAAAGATTAATTTAAACTTTGAATATATTATACCCACCTGCTTTACTTTTAAAAACCACAATAAAATTACAGGAACGTTACTATAGAGGCCAATTCGGGAGAGCACATGTCGATCGCAGTCAGGACAAACATAGACCTGGTTAGGTCTTGGATTCGGCCTTCTTGCAGCAACATTTCCTTGATAGCTGACCACAACCCCTCGCCATTCGGTTCTGTCCGCTGCAAGTTGTTCCCATTGCTCGTCTGGAATACCGCAGGATTTTAGATTTTCATAGAGAACGTCTTTGAACCTCTTTCGTTGACCGCCACGCCTTCTTTTACCGCTTAGCAATTCACCATAAAGTGTACATTTAGGAAGGCGGTTATCATGCATACGATGAACGTGACCTGCCCATCTTAGGCGTGCTCTTGAAATAAGCACCTCAATTGGAAGGCTCTTTGCTCTCCTGAGTACTTCCACGTTTGATATGTGATGGAACCAACGGATTTTCATCATACTTCTGAGGTGTCTTTGCTGAAAACGTTCTAATTCTTTCACATGACGACGGTAAGTGACCCAGCTTTCACATCCATATAGCAGTGATGGAATGACAACTGCTCTGTAGACAGCCATTTTCGTTGTCAAAGCAAGGTCGTGGTTGTCAAATACTCTCTCTCTAAGTCCCCAGAGTGCTCTAGCTGCAGCGTTAATTCTATTGCGAATCTCGCTGTCCATGTTTGCTTTGTCATTAACAACGTTGCCGAAGTAATTGAACTGATCCACCACTTCAAGAGAATTTCCGTTAAGTGTAATATCTATTTGGTTCACTTGATGAGGAGTTGACATAATCTTAGTCTTTCCAATGTTGATTTTAAGTCCCAAGGATTCATAACTCTGGGCATACACATCTAAAAGTTATTGAAGCTCTTCCGACGTAGAGGCTAAAAGTGCACAGTCATCCGCATACTGGAGATCACAAATGAATCGTGTGCGTGTCTTCGTGAAAGTTCTAAAGCGCCCTATATTAAAGAGACCGCCATCAGAACGGTATCTGAGACCTATTCCTCTGACTGTCAGTTTGTTGTCAACAATAATTGTTAGAGCAGTGGTAAACAAATTAAAAAGTAGGGGTGCCAGGACACATCCCTGCCTAACTCCAGTGAGGGTTTGGAAAGGTTCGGTTGCCTCATTATTATACATAACCTGGGCGTTGTTGTTTGTATGTAGACTGCAACATATTTCCACAAATTTTCTAGGGATACCTAAACGGAGCATAATTTTCCAGATCACTTCCCTGTCCACCGAGTCAAACGCCTTGGTTAAATCAATGAAGGCCATGTGAATTTCTCCTTGATGTTCGAGTGCTTTTTCTTGAAGCTGTTTAAGTGTGAAGATTAGATCCAATGTGCCTCGGTTTGGTCTAAAGCCACTCTGTGTTTCAGGAAGTAACTTTTCCATAACAGGTGTTAGCCTATTTGCCATCGCTTTAGTGAGTATCTTCCCTCCAACAGCCAGGAGAGCTATACCCCTGTAATTTCCACAGTCCGCAGGCCTCCCTTTGTTTTTGAAGAGGTTGATTAAAAGTGTATCACGAAACTCCTGCGGAGCTTGACCATTTTCCCACACGACATCAAACAGTTTTTTGAGGTAGGGTATGAGCTCTGACGACACAGCTTTAAAGATCTCAGCTGGGAGGGAGTCGGCGCCGGGAGATTTGTTATTTTTTAGCTGCCCAATGGCGGTGAAGATCTCTTCTGTTGTTAGTGGTTTATCTAAGTCTTCGAAGGTGTCATATTGAGGGATAAGATTTATAATATCGTGATCGGCTTGACTTTGCTGGTTAAGAATGTTAGAGTAGTGTTCTTTCCATCGGGCTCTTATTTCCTGGTCTTCTTTGAGGAGATTTCCATTTAAATCTTTAATAGGGCATATATTTTTCCGACTGGGGCCGTACACTGCTTTTACTCCTTGAAAGAAATTCCTGTAATCGTGTGAATCGGCGTACCTTTGAATTTCTCTGGCATTGCTTGCCCACCACTCGTTCTTTATTCTTCTGATTTCGCGTTGCGTTTCATACTTAGATTGGGTAAAAGCTTCTGCTTTTGATGAGTCGTTGGGGTGGTTGATAGCGTTTTGGAAGGCAATATGTTTGCGGTCAAGAAGTTCTTGTATAAAAGTTTCATTATCATTGAACCAGTCCTCCAGTCTTTTACTTGCTGCAGTGCCAAGAATTTCCTCACTCGCACTTTTTAAACTGTCTTTAATTTGTGTCCAGGTAGAAGCGACATCTACAGAATTGGTTTCTTCTAGTGCACTCAAATTCTCTTGAACTTTTTGCTTTAGCTGTTCGACGGTTTGTTGGTCACGCAATTTACTAATACAGAGACGGGGTCTACGTTTTACTTGAGTTCTTCGGTGTTTGGGTCTCATAACAATTTTCATTTTAGAGACAACAGGACGATGATCGGTCCAACATTCGCTATCAATGCGCGCTTTTGTAATTTGGACGTCCTTGAGATGCTTCCTACGTACGATAACATAGTCCAGTAGATGCCAGTGACCTGATCTGGGGTGACGCCAGGTGCCTTTAAATTTATCCTTTTGTTGGAAAATGGTGTTTGTTATAACTAGATCATGTTCGGCGCATTTAGTTAGGAGTAGTTGACCGTTAGCGTTCATGTTGCCCAAACCATTCTTGTCTATGATGCCTGGCCAGGTGTCTGCATCTCTCCCTACTCTAGCGTTAAAATCGCCAAGAATAACGAGTCGTTCCGTTTTAGGTATTCTACAGAGGGTTTCTTCCAGCTGTTGATAGAAGCTTTCCTTGGTTTCGTGACTTGCATCCTCTATAACACAGACTGCAACAAACACAGGACCGCTAGACGGCGCCTTCTGACAATTTTGCATGTCGCTATCCTAAAGATACCGAGATGTACCAAATAGTCGAAGGATCCTCGTGTAGGTCGTCACATGCCTACCTTGCACTGACGAGAGCCAACAGCTCAAAACTGCAGTCTGCAAGTGGTGCGGGACGGCTGCCACGAGAGCTCCTTTAATTAGGATTAGTCTTTTGGCTGGTGTTTGTTGCAATCGAAGCATTGTTTAATCTATTGGTAATATGCAATTATTACACTTAACGCGCCAGGTTTGTAACCTGTAATTCAGCGCTAGGCGGGGCACATATAGCTCGGAGGGTAGCTGTTGGTTGCAGTCAGGGTTACGTTGCTTATAGTAAAATAAGGATTTTATAAAGAAGTTTGGCGGCTGAAATATTATGTTTTAATCCTATATTTATTTATATGCGCAGTACAAACTTTGCAGAGCTGTATCTCGGATTATTTTGCTCTGGTTTGATAGTGCATTAAAACTAGATCCACTTAATACTCTTCTCTTATATACTGACACTATGACCCAACACCTATTACATTGACATTATTGACAGCAAGTGATGAAAAGATATGATTTAGAAAAAGTGATGATTGTTTACTTTAAGAAACAGTAATTATCTACTTACCTCTCTGTAGGACATGCACTAGCAGAGCTAGCAGCTGACATCATATATAATATATGCTGGATTCGATCCGTTTTGTGTGGTTAAAGGGAGCGCTTCCTCCTGTTGTTGGAGCTCAAGGATTATTTTCTGTTTATAATCCTTGGTTGGAGCCATGGTGTAGTACATTAGGTGGTCCGACATACGGCACTTGCCATGTTAATCGACGGCTTCATAAGTGCTTAGTTTCTATTTAATTCAGTAGATGGCGCTCGGAATATACCCCTGCAATTACCCAAGGATTGTAATGTTTACAATCCATAGCAATTACCTACGCATAGATCATGGCATAGATTGAGAGATTTCCTTTGATGCATATAGTGTTGCATATATACACAACTAAACGGCAAAACTAAGACAAAAAGAACGAGCTAAATAAGGCTCTTTAAATATAAATAAAACAAATCCACAGAGCACTAACTACACAGAACCTGTAAAACTGTAATTCTAATATTTCTATGCGTAAGTACGACGAGACTTTATTTGTCCTGCCATCTATTGCACTACACACAACTAAACACTTACGAAGCCATTCGTACGGGTCTTCTCGCATCACTTAATATACTACACCGTGGTTGGAGCTCACAATAGACCCTTTTTGAGAACAGATGCCAAAATTCAGGAAATAGGTAATCTTTCCTTGGGGTTTAAGACAATCTGGATGCTATTCATCAAGAAAGAAAACTTATCACTTCACCAACTATACACTTTAATAAATAAAATGCCTTATGGCAGGTGAATAATTACAACACAATTTTGAAAACACTTAAAAAGATAATATAATAAAACACACAGAACACACGTTTTGAATGAATCCCCACTACTTGTTGATTTCTTGTTTCTCGACCATTTCTGTTGGAGTGCGTTCTGAAAGGCCGAGCATTGTTTGTGCTACGTCACATAATTATCTCACAGAATTTCGACATATCAAACTGAAAATATGAAAACCAACTACTATTTTAGATTATCAGTTTAGATATCACCAATTTCTACTTAATATTTCTCCATATTAAAGGAACAAATTCTGGATGATTTTTGACGGGAATTCGAAAATTCTTAGTTCTGAATTATACTTTCAGGTTATGCATCTATTTTCTAACGTCAATTGCGGGTGAATGAAGAGAGTATATAGTTAGTAACAATAGCAGTTAACATTTGTTCATCACTTCTAGTGATCTTCATAGTCAAATGATTTCAATAATTGAGTGTAGTATTCGAATGATAACCGAGTACCTAGGTAAGTGATTTGCTCATTCGAACTAAAAAAGATGTGAATGCGCAGTCGGCATTGCACTTACCAAACTACTACGGTTCCCTCTCATTTGCACTTCGCGCAATCTAAGAATATATTGACATTTAAAGTAAAGGCAGGTATACCACAGTAGAGAATAGACCAGTAATTTCACTCCTCGGCGGTCCCTTTGATGTTTGTTGTACTCGATTTAATTTTTTTTATTCCACTGCGCATCCACTATTTCCATCTCACGCGCATTTGCATGTATATTACTGGAGTAAATAATAAACATCAACCCAATAACATCACTGCTATCCACTGCGCATCAGATAATTTAAGCCCAAGAGCATGCTTGCGCACTGAAAATCTTATCCCATTGTTCCGGTCAAGTGGGAGTACTGGTCTATTCTCTACTGTAGGTATACAGCGTCTTTTGATTGATTCCGGCTGTTGCATCCGACAGCAGAGTCTGTCCGCCGCGTGCATACGCTAAGTGAGATGGCATCTATATCACAGTAGAGAATAGACCAGTAATTTCACTTCTCGGCGGTCCCTTTGATGTTTGTTGTACTCGATTTTATTTTTCTTATTTCACTGCGCATCTCGATCCCACACGCATTTGCATGTACACTAATAAACAATGAACGTCAACCCAATAACATCACTGCTGTCCACTGCGCATCAGATAATTTAAGCCCAGGAGCATGCTTGCACACTGAAAATCTTATCCCACTGTTCCGGCCGAGTGGGAGTACTGGTCTATTCTCTACTGTGTCTATATAGCAGGAAATCAGTTGCCATAGTGAACGACAATCAAGGGAACATCGAAAATATGGCTCTTCGTAAATGATGGAAGAAGAGGAAATGGAACTGTTATTGTTACTCTGTAACTCTCGAAATGAAGTTTCTGTAATGTATAGAAGTCGTAGGACACGTGGATATCAAGAAATTTTGTTTAAACATTTTCTAATGGATAAATTTCTGGATACTGTGCCACCCACTCGACTAATATTTCATCCTCAACAAAAAAAAAATTTTTTTTTTTAATACATTTATTTAACGTCGGCCTATTTCCGCTACTGAGGCCTATCACCGACGCCTGTAGACGAGCTACCCCCAACCAGGAATTTTGCCGAACCTTTTCCCTTAAGAAAAGTAGGGATCTTTTACTTGCCTAACATTTAATAGACAAGGGACCGACGGCTTTACATCCCCTCCGAAGGATGGTATATCCCCTATACAACCCTCGCCTACGGTTGTATAGCTTCTGCGCATACACTGATATACAAGCCGCTGGAAGATGTGTGAAGCGAGGACGCGGTCTTCGTTGGAACGGTCACCCATCCAACTACTAACTGCGCCTGACGTTGCTTTACATCGCATATCAAAGTATGTACATAGTAAAGACGCACCTACGCTCGCCACAAAATGAAACTTGTTCATCATGAAATCACCTTTTAAAAATACCTCTGAAACGCGTGCGTTCGGCTGCAATCTGCAATACTTCTTTAAAACTAGTGTTGCGGTCACGAGAACTGAAGACGTTGTTTGTCTGCTCAATATAGATGCCACGTCCATTGAAATACATTAACTAAGTAATGCATCTGGACGACACAGTTGGACGCTGCGGCCGGATACAATTAAAAGACACTGTATACATGCCGTACCTTTAGTTACTTGGGGCATAGTCAATAACAAATACCACAAAATCAAATCAAATACTTTTAAAATAAATAATCTAATTTTATTCAAATACTTAAAAAGTCTTAATATAAATATATAGGAATAAAATATCTTATGCAATATCACAATGTGCAAAAATTATCAAATGAAAGATCAAATGACTTGGTCACTCTCCTGCCAAAATTAAGGAATATCCCTTAAGCACTTAACTTATTGAAATAAAAAAAGAACAGTAAAAAATATAGTGTATCCACGGATTAACTAGAGAAAACCAAGAAAATGTTGTAATTGTGAAATTACAATCAGGCAACACCTCTAATTGAATATATCATAAAAAAATTGAAATAGAGAATATGAATAGTATCATTTATAAATAAAGATTTCACCATAGATATTTAAAATGAACGTTTTCACAACCGTAAATTTGTTTCTTAGCCAAATAATAAAATTCTGGTTACAATGTGTGTTTTCAAATGAAAGAGATGAATATCATTCAATATCAATTGGCCCTACTAAAAGCAACAATATTTTGATTGCAAAGTTACCTCAATCCACTTTTGTTTAACAAAAATATCTATATTTAAATATTTGTCCGAAAAATGTTATTTATCAAAGCGTTGAACTCCTGAATGATATTATAATTTTAACTCATTAACGTCACGTGAATCAATCCTCGAATACACTAGTTAATCTTATAGACGAGCGCCTTTTTTAAGCATGACAGATCAAATAACAATAAACCTACAAACTTATTCTTTTATGGCCTCTCACTCTGCAACCCAAGGCAAGTTGCGTTTCACAATCACTTTTTAGTTGTTTTAGATGTTGTTTTATTGGAATTATCAAAGTTCCCATAAGTTCCTCAGCAGTATGGTTGTAGAAAAAGTGTTCCAGATTACCTTTTAAGTAGTTTTCTATTGATGTTACTTCTATCAGCATCCTGAAACACATATAGACATGTTACACTATCAATTACACGAACATAGTTCACCACAAGTTCAGCTGAACTCGGTTCAAAATCCAAGTTTAGAAATATTACAAAAATGAGATCCATGGATTTTGAACGAAGTTTAACTGACCTTTGGCTGATCCACTTTTATACAAGTGGGCTATAGAGTTTACCTAAGAATGAATCAGTCTTGTGGCGTTTTTATACAGAGAAATCTAGAACGACTGAGGATAATGTCATAAATAATTACATAAAAATGATAAAAAACTGATTTCAATTCAATGAAGAAATTGGGTGTGTCAAACTGATTTCAAGACAAATTTTTGTTCCCAATAATGAAACTGGGGGAAATATAAAACTACCACATCAATAGTGAGTTCAAAACCTCCATTATTTTGCCCTTGTCGCAAGACAACGATATCGCACGGCAGCAACGTGCATTCAGAGAGATGGATGTGTATTAACATTTCTCTTTAATGATAGCTGACTGTTTAGATTTGCTTTTTATAAATAATTATAAATATTGATATCACTACCTACCACTGAACAAGTGAGGAAATAATTCCGACAACCTCCCCCGGCTCCACATATTCGGTTTCATATAGTATACCAAACAAATCACATAGCAACATGTGTAGCGGAGTCAAATTAAGACTTGAAATAATATCTGGCAACAGTTGCTGAAGGATCATTTTGTGGCCTTGCTTTATTAAACAAATTTTTAAAACCCTTGATCTATTGTATATAACAAAGAAGACCTTTCTTGTGTAATTTTGATCAGAGAACCAAAAGAAGAATATTTTGGAATAAACAGCAGGGCACCGCTCTTTCTTACACTCCTATGGAATTCTATTTCAGTCAAAATGATGAAGTAATAGCCCTTAGTCCTTATTTCTACTAAACAATGTACTAAATCACATCGCTGTAGCATATAGTTCCTGAAATATTGAACAAAAACCTACTCTAGAGTGCCACATTCAAAGGGCTCTAGCTCCCTTAGGACGCATTGCTAGACACATGTCTATAGGAATTTGTTTTCCTATTTTTACAAATATGATTTATACCTAGACGTAGGGCTAGAAATTTCCAAACATTTCCGTATATCTCATAAGAAGTAGTCCCTCCAGGCATACAATATCTTTGTTTGTCAAATTTTTTAACTGTTAGCATTTTAATGGCATACAGCAATGAGAATATAAGCTTTTAGAAACAACCAGTTGAAATATCACAGCAAACACAAGTCATAGACATTTTTTTATTTTAAGGACTTCTTGGCGTGGGATCAACCGTTGGGTTATTTTGAAAAATCAAATTTTTGCACCTTTAATTCAAGATGGGGGCTCGAATTTGGATTTTTCATTAGGGCATTAATTTTGCAAATTGAGAAAGGACAAAATGGTTATGCAGTCGCTCTTGTTAATTAAATAAAAAATATTAAATATATTAAGAGTTACTATGCCTAATACAAATGGTGTTTGCAAAGTTTATAACCTGACAAAATTGTTTTCATTTTTCACTATAATTTCCACCATCCCTAAAAGCTCATTTATTGACTGTAAACCCAAGCAGCATTCTGATATTGAGCCAATATTGGGGGTTCCAAAGAAAAGTCAGTCGATGTGCGACATATGGACAACGTCGTACCAACCCATATTTGCACCAATTTGGTCAATAAAATGTGGGTTGTTCGACGTTGGAGATCGTCGCCTTGTAGTCGTTGGAATATCTGAGCTAATTCACATCAATTATTATATTGGAACAGGTTAAAATGCATCCCTAAACCCGACTTCACAGAAGACAATATTATAGAACCAAAAATACCTACCTACCTTCAATACATCAGTAATATTCGGCCTTAATCTGACAATAGTCGGATTTCGTACTTTATGTACCCAGCACCGCATATCACTTTTGCACATGAAAATATTGATGTGATTTTCTATGAGCTAATTCCACTCCTGATATTAGCCAAGTAACTATCCGAAGCGAAGTCCCTACTAATGACCAGGATACTTCCGTCTCTTTTTTACAAATTCATATATCATTACAATTTTAGCAGTGCCTAAGTTAATATGAATCAATATAAAATATAATATGTTATTTAATACAAATAATTTTGCTCTATTCTGCGTTTGCCAACACCGCCCCCCCCCCCCTTCTGTTATTGATATTATATGTACGTTTTTTTTAACCAAAAATTGATTTTGGGATAACTTGGGCAAATCTTGCCCGAATCAGATGAAATTTTGGGTGAAGGTGGCCCCTAATACCTACAAATAGCCTGCCACATTTCAAGTCAAAAGCTCCATTAGTTTGGCTAAAATGCTATTTTAATTTTACGAAATTTTTAAAAAGCTGTAACTTTTTGACCGTTTAACGTACGACAATTTTTTCCCCGTCAAATTATAGATTTTTTAAATACTTTTGGGTGACATCACTCAAAAAATCTTTAATACAAAAATTCGATCCATTTTCGGCCAGTTACAGCATACATGTACTTGCGTGCAGTGATTTTCCATTGTACAAGGTACGTAAAACTATTTGTATAGGTAAATATAACTCGTTTGCCCTATAAAACATCCACAGTGCACTTTAAAAAAAAGATATGCATTGTTATAAAAATATGATCCAAAATCTCATCCACGCTTTATTCCTGATCCTGATATAATTGACGTTGCTTTAATTAAAAGAAAAGAAAGCAGAGAAGATAGAGGACATCATAATTGTTGGAGAATATATCGATCTTCTGGTCATTTTTAACTTAAAGGTATGAGGATTTGAAAGACACACTCGCACAAAAAAATTATTTTGAAAAACCAGAGCACATGGCAAAACGTGTAAAAAATTATTTACTCAAAAGTCTTTCAAATATGCTGGATCTTGCGTGTATAATTGGATTTCTCCATTCATTTTCTGGGTGCGACACAACTTCTGCGTTCCCACGGATGAGGAAATCCAAATTAATAAACATATTTGTCAAGCATCCAGAGCTGATCCAGGATGCCCTACATAGTTTTTATAATGACAACGCATATGTTGAGAGTGTGAAATCTTGTGGGCAGAGAATAATAGCCGCTCTTTATGGCTGTTCCATCAAAAATAAGAATATATTAGGTTCACTAAAGTATGAATGTTTGGGAAAACTGAGCAAAAAAAATGTTGCAATTGATGTCAAGTTGTCCTCTCTACCGCCAACCGAGGGTGCGGCTGATTATCACAGCTTAAGAACATTTTATCGTCGATGGTACTGTGAAAGAACTAAAGATGCAATTGATTTCGGCTAGTGTACAATGGAAAATGGATTGATGCCAAAAACGGCAGACAAACCACTCGTTCATTTTCTATGCTAGTAAAGCTGGGTGCAAAACGAAACCTTGTTTATGCAAGAAATTGGATTTAAAATGTTGCAGTTTATGCCATTTTGGTTGGAATACAACCTGCCAAAATTCCGAAGAGGTCAGTGGGTCACCAGTCAATGAACTTACTGATGACATGCCAGATGAGAACACAAGATTTATCGATGATGATGATTATTATAATTCCGACTACGAAAACTAGGACAACGAAGTGAACGATATGATGGCCGAAGCTGAAAGCGATTTATATTACTTTAGCGACAGTGAAACCAACGAAATTTTCAATGCTGTGGCAGATTCAGAAGCGGGTAGCACTCACAGTAGTATTTCAAGTACATCCAGCATTAAGAGTACAGAAAAGTGACCAATACAAGTAGCATCAAAATCCGTAAAAAAAAAGAAATCAGCTTAAAAAAAAATCTAATCTAATATTTTCAACGTAAATAAAATGTGATTTGTGTCTTTTAACATTTCTACCAGTCCTCCGTTAAATCAGATATCCTTTTGTGCATTTTTTCGACCATTTTCCAAAGCACACGAGTTATATTTACCTATACAGACATCTATTTAGTTATATTCCTTGTGCAACAGAAAATCACTACACGCAAATACATGTATACAGTAAATCGAATTTTTATATTAAAGATTTTTTGAGTCATATCACCCAAAAGTACATAAAAAACCTACATTTTGATGGGGAGAAAATTGTCGTACGATAAACGATAAAAAAAATTACGGCATTTTAAAAATGTTGTAAAATATTCGAAAAAATAGCATTGTAGCCAAACTAATGGGGCTTGTGACTTGAAATGTGGCAGGCTATTTGTAGGTATTATGAGCCACCTTCACCCAAAATTTCATCTGATTCGGGAAAGATTTGCCCAAGTTATCCCAAAATCAATTTTTGGTAAAAAAAAACGTACATATATATGAATTACAGGAGGCGGGGTGAACGTAACATCACAAAAATTTTAGTGGAGGTTTCTTGAACATTGACAATAAAAGAACCACATTTTCGTTGCTTAATTTACAGTTTAAGGGGACCAAAAAAATTTAAAATCAAAAATTGCTCCAAAACAGGGTCAATTTACCCCTTTTTCGAGTTTAAAACAACGTTCTGACACTTGCAGAAGGTTTAAGACAAATAACAACTAACCAAAGCTTGGAATCTCTACGAAAAATTGTATAACACTTCGTTTACCATACTCCACTAAAGTCTGATTTGTTAAAAGTGGCATCGACTAAGTTTGCAAGTTTGCCGTAACATATTTATTTTAATAGCCAAAAATTACTAGATAGATGATCTCGACACTTTGCTTATTTATACATTGTGATCGAACTAATGATGAAAGATTAGAATGCCAGAAACATTTCGGTAACTCAAGCGTTATTTCAGGCCGCAAACTTTCAAACACCTCATATAATTTACTACTCAATGTACTTACTCTGCAATAGTTGGTAAAATGGTATCAATCTGCATTGGATTAGTATAGTTATTTGAGACCTGCCAGTGATTAAACCATGTTTGTATTCTAAAATTCGATGATTACAGAACACGATATAAAAGTAAAATATCATAAATACTCACTGATCGCTGTTTACTATATTTTTATACCGTGTTCTTAAATTCGCTAGCCATTCAAAGCCCACCAAAACTTGCCATCCCGGAAACATCAACTGCGGTAGCGTTAAAGGTGGTCGAACAAACATATAATCAGGATGAGGGAAAACATCACTGTAACCCAATATTTTTCCAACAGAACTAAAAATAAATATATAATACGAAAATGAATTAAGCCTTATGATGTTCCTTAAACAAAACAAATAATACAACAAATTAGAAAACTCTTACTGTTGCAACTCTTGTGAATATCCACCTGCTAACCAAGTCTTCAGACACAAACATAAAGATGGTATGCCACAGGGTAGCACTTCGCATAATGTTGCATAATGGTCGAACCTGGACCAACCAGTTAGAGCGATACCTCTAAAATTCATAATTTTTCCTGCATGCATACCCAGTTCACTTAACCAAGCCTCATGGTTGCTTATGTGGTATTTGGACACTGGAATAATTTGACAGCTGCTTGTAGCGCCTTTAAATGCGGTTGCTCCCCAAATGTAAGAAAATATATTACTATATTTTTCCCACAACAAACCACCTAATTGAAATGTATCTGTCGAATTATAATGCCACACCATTGGTTCTACAAGGTTTCCCAAGTAATAATCTGAAAAAAAGTTTATTATCGAAAAAATACATTTAACAGGATTTTTCATTTACAAGTAGTGTTTAACATGTGCTTCAATCTGCCATTAATAGAACGCAGATGTAACGAATATATACATTGTGATCTACATTAATATGCGGAAAATAAAATGGGGTACCAGCCCTCCATGTGGGAAAGCTCTTGCAAAATTTTATAGCAATCTGGAGTAATTTAGTATAATAATAATAATATTTATTTCACATTAAGTTACATTTACAATATAAACAAACATAAAATGAAAAGGTGTCAGAGCAAGGACATCAACTTGATGTCTACTACCAACGTAAGTAACAAAATTCTTTAAAATAAATATTCGGCTTATTCTAGAAATGTACTTAACCATTTAAAAAATCATTTAGACTATAAGGTTAAAGATCAATTAAAAGTTTTCTTATACGTGACTTAAACAGTTTTTGACTTTGTATTATTTTGATATTGTCAGGCAATTTATTGAAAAGTTTTATGCACATATACTATGGGCTTTTTTCTGTTAATGTGAGATGATGAATGGGGTAATTTAGGGATATTCTTCTAGTATGGTGTTGATGGGTGTTGCTGTATTAAATCTCTCTATTTAAAAAAAGAAACATTAAATATTCGTGTATATATTTTATATATATATATATATATATATATATACATCTTTCTATCAATTCTGAACCATTAGACAATTCATACAATCCTGAACCAGCTATTTATAGAAGAGATAGACAAAAAATATTTGTTTATACTGGAGTATATAGGGGGTCGGATAACCTATTCTGTAAAATATACTTTGATATTTTTATAACTAAACGTAGGTGTATATCTACACACTAATGACATCATCCTGAACCAATACGTTAATATGACAAAGCTGAACCATTTTATACAGTAATATATAGCTGAATGTTACATCCTGAACCACTTCAATGTTGCCATTTTTAAATACTATAGGATAGCTACCTGCTATGTTTGTATTGCCAAGGGTCATAAAATACTCGGACTTCTCGCATATGCTTCTTACGCACAACTGAAATTTGATATTTATCAAGTGTAAGTATCTTTCTGAAAGAAGGGGATGAATTTTAGGTATTTAAATTGTAAAAGGCTAGAATAAATACGGTTTATTTTTAATTTTTGCTGTTTAAAATTATATATATATTTTAAATATACAGGGTGTCGTAATTACGTGCAAAAAATTTAGCTGTAGATTGCCTGTCGAAAATTTAGACCGGGTTCTTCCTATAAAATTTTTCAAAACAACCTTTTCCTGTCCAGCTACACTCCCTTAAAGGGGTGTGCCAAAAAAAAAGGTTTTTAATTTATATCTCAAAATAACGTAATCGGAAAAAGACGAAATTTGGCACATCTCTGTTACTCATCAAAGGGCATCTAACGAAATCACGTCAACCACCTAGCATGTACACGAAGGGGTGAAATTTACTACCCTTTTAGAAATTTTGTAAATATCTTTGTGCCTGCTCTTTTCTTAAGTTAAAAAAATAACTAAACATTATGATTAATTTAGAAACTTTTTCATCTCTTCAAAGAAATTCGTAAAATCGACCATTTTTGGAAAAAAATTAAATTACATCTGCCTAAGTGATCAATCAAAAGCTATGAGCAAAATTATATTAGTGTAAAATACTAAAAGTAGGCTGGTGTCAAATTATAATCTGACAATATAACGTTGTCTCTTGCCTTTGAAATAATAAGATAATCATTTCTTATTGCTTAATACTAGTATTTTTCTAACCAGATTTTAAAATGCATAGTTCTAGTAATGAGGAATAATATGCAGACATACATTTAATTTATGGTGAATGTAAAGGAAATGCTTCAGCGGCAAAAGAACGATATCGTCGTAAGTTCTCTACACGTACTGTGTCAAACGTTCGTACTTTTTCTAATATTCACTTGAGGTTACAAAAAAGGAGGTGTTTTAAAAAAACAAGTCATGATTGTGATCGTCGGAGACAAATAGGAGATGCAATGGAGGCACACATATTAAATACATTATTTTGGTGAACATCCTGAATGTAGTATTAAACTGGCTGCTCATCAATTCCACACAATAAAAACATCAGTATGGAGGATTTTGAAAATCATCAATTATCATTTACAGATAATACAAGAGCTGTTCCCTCGTGACTTTCCAGTAAGACTTGATTTTTGTAGAATTATACTTAGACGCCATTACATTTTACAGTACTATTCACAGATGAATGCTGCTTTACTCGACGTGGAGATTTAAATATTCCTAACTAGCATTTATGGAGGGAGGGACGATAATCCTCACGCTGTTGTAAATGCAGGATGTCAATAAACTTTTCAATAAATATTTGGGCCGGAATTATAGACAATAAATTAATAGGGCCTTTTGAGTTACCAAACAGATTAAATGGTCCAGCTTATTTAAACTTTTTATAAAACGACCTGTATCAACTTATAGACGATTTACCTCTTGGATTACGTCAAACACTTTGGTTTAAGCAGAATGGTGCGCCACCTCATTATTCTTTAGACGTTCAAGAGTGGCTACCCTCAACATTTAGAAATCGATGGATTGGCAGGGGGCGAGAAGCCACAATTAAATGGCCCCTCGGTCCCCTGATATGAATGCACTGGACTTTTACTTTTGTGGCCACTTGAAAAATGTTGTTTACTCGACACCTGTCCCTAGCGTCGAAGTTTTAAGAGAGAAAATTTTTACTGCTGCCAATGAAGTTCGAAACTCCACATGTTTTACTTATAGAAGGCAGGTATGGCAATTTTAGGAAACGGTTGCAAACGTGTATTCAAGTTGGAGGTCGTCATTTTGAACAAATGCTTTAATATCTAAAAACAACAATCGTTGTCTTCATGTTTAAATTTTTTTACTGTCTAAATTCATCTTTTTTTTCCGATTACGCTATTTTGAGATAAAAATTAAAAACCGTTTTTGGCACGCTCTTTTAAGGTATTGTTGCTGGACAGAAAAGAGTTATTTTATACGGAGAACCCGTCTTAATTTTCGACAGAGAATCTACAGTTAAATTTTTTGCATGTTATTTCCAAACATCCTGTATATGTATATATATTTACTTTTAAAAAGTTTAAAGAGTATGCATTAGAAGTTGTTTTCAGATATATGGGAGGTTCCCCTAATAATCATCACCTTTTTGTAACAATTCCCTTAATATTTCTATCTTAATTTTTCATTCTATATTTAACTGTATTATTTTCCGTTCTGGTTTAAAAGGAAGCTTCACTTCTGAATGACTTTTGATTATGCCTAAGGTTGACTTTTTTAGAGAGAACCAAACAATGATAAAAAAAATTAAAGAGTCAAATTTTAAACGTCAATATTTTGAAAACGAATATAATGGAGTGGATATATCCAAATTATTGCTGTATGTGGAATTGTGGTATTGTCTGGAAAGTTGAAAAAATAGTTCAGATAGATACAAGTTGTAGAATAACATACAATGCCCAACCTAAGGAACATATTTTTTTAAATAATTTATTTTTTGAATCATGTTTAATTCTTTTTATTTATTCATTTATTTAATTGCGATATCCGACAGGGGCAGTGCTCAGTTATAGGATAAAGAGAGGAATATTACAATCACGAATGAATTGGAATAAAAATACATGTTAAGCATAAAGAAAATTAAATATAATATTTTTAGTCGCAAACTCCTCTATAAAATCCTTATTTTACTATAAGGAACGTAACCAGACTGCAACCAACAGCTACTCTCCGGGCTATGTGCCCCGCCGAGCGCTGAATCACAAGTTACAAGTCTGGCGCGTTAACTGTAATAATTGCATATTACCATCAAAACGCTAATGCTTCGATTGCAACAAACACCAGCCGAAAGACTGATCCTACTTAAAGGAGCTCTCTTGCCAGCCGTCACACACCACTTGCAGACTGCAGTTTCGAGCTGTTGGTTCTCGTCAGTGCAAGGTAGGCATGTGACGACTGACACGAGGATCCTTTGACTATTTGGTAACATCCCGGTATTTTTACGATAGCGACATGTAAAACAGTCAGCGTCTAAAAAGTAGACTATTGAAATTTTAGGTCAAAATGTCAATTTGTTTAGTTGTGTATTTCTTACTTTTAACCTCAATCCTTGCTATAAATTCACATTAAAATTTGTCAGAAAGAAAAATGGTATAGCATTATTTAAAGCCTTTTTGCATTGTAGGGGGATTAGAGAATATATAAAACAAGTCCCAAATATTCATAAATATTCTTTTAAGTGAGCAATGAGAAATGAAATATTTAATTCTTAATTTTAAGTGATATATTTAAAAACTTACATTGTGCCTAAAAATATACCGATTATGAAAATCAAATACACTTTAAGGCATTATAAAAGATTATTTTTGTTTGATAGTGTATCCGTGAAGTATCCCGCATTAAATTATTCTATAAAATATATTTTAGATAGAACATAAAACGGATAGGTTATCGTCCGCCCAGGTGCAAAAATAGTATCGCCGAGCTTATTAAATTAATTTTTAATTTGAAGAGTTATCTTCATTTTGAAAAACTTAAACTATAAATAATTCTTTCAATATTCGAAGAATGGGATGCTGTTAGCTTAGCACAATTTATTTTTTTAATATTTGCACGCTAATAAATTACTCTTTATAGATATACAGTATGTTACAAAAATAGCTATCACTAGGAATATTTACATATAACATATTACATAAACACCAGACAATATTATATTTCTACATACAAAGCAAAAAATTACAGAAAGTTCTCTTATTTTTAACAATCATACATATTCTGTTAAAATAGCAACAGAAACATTGTTCTATGCATTTGGGTCCGAAAAACGAAATACAAATTCTCTAGTTTTAACCCTAATTTTATCCAAGTTTTTTTTAAACAAATATACGGGTCAAATTTAGCCTTCACATACTTCTTTGCAACAATGTTTGTTATCTATACTTACTTTACATACATTTTAAATTATTTGACTAAAATAATACTGGAATCTCCAGCATTTATTTAAAATGTATAGATACGGGAAGAATAAAAAAAAGTGAAAGTAACCTGTACACGGATTTGCCGTTTGAATCCTACCTAATTTCTGACTGTTTATCCTTTCATTCCAAGACGCCTCTTAGAAGTAAGGGTAGGTAATGATCATTACAACTATTTACATAAGTCGTTTCTGGACTGAGAAAAACCATACTGAGACCATGGAACAATAACATAACATAGTTCACTAATTCACTTTCTCAAAAGAACAAATATACTTGTGTTATATATTTTCAGTAAGTCTACATCTACTATTTCAGAAAGTATAAAATCATTTTTATTAGGTTTCGTAACAGATGCCTAACTTTTTCATACTAGGTATATTGGATGAAATTAAATTGATTATACATTAATTGTGGCAAATAAATCCTAAAATGTGTAAAAACTAGAAATAGAAAAGTATAAATTTGTCTTTTTATTTCGTCTCATACCATCAAAATATTCCAACCGGTTATAATACAAAGATGCGCACTGTAAAACTCTAAATAAATACCCTCACTATATTACATTTCAATATAAGTTTAACGATAGCTAGCAACAATTTATTTCTTGAATCACGTTTTTCCTCCTTTTTCTTTATTTATTAACGATATTTTTACAATTACAAAATTTCAATCACAAATTGAATTAGATTACAAATATATATATAAATAAAATTTTACACGTAGGATAGTTATGGTATAATTTGTACATGGTAACATTTTTTGAAAGAGGGTGAAACAAATGTCAAGTGCCGCACATGTTTCCCATCGACCATTTAGGTATTTAAATTTTAAAGAGCCTGGGTGGTCGAGCGGCCGACAGCGAAGACTTGACTTTAATTTATTATTGTGAATTTAAAAGACTTTATTCTACTTTGAGCATATACTAATGCACAAATAACTTTAATAAAAATGGCATTTATTTACCGCTCTTATAATATGTAATATTTAAGAAGTGGTAAATTTTTTTGTTTCGTTCGGCATTAAGGTTTCAAATGGTAGCTGTTATAACTTCATAGTAGAATAGAGTAAGACGATAAGATAAAACAAAAGTCAATGGTTAAAGTGCTGTTCTTTGTTACACATGTTACCCATAAACAAAACAAAATTGGGGTATTTAAATTTTAAAGGGACACAATATATAACACTGTGTGGTCCACTAGAGTCCGGCGCCAAATCTGAGACACCCATATATTGTAATATTTGTATGATCTAGTTTTATTTATATAACAAATGAACCAACGGTTAGTAGAAGACTTTACATTAATTTACTATTGTTGGTTTAAAAATCATTCATTGTATTTTGAGCATTCCAGTCACTTGTACTTAATAAAAATTTTATATCGGTGTTTCGATTTTATTTTAAATTACATTGGATTAAACCGATATTTAACAACTCTTAATATTTATCTTATGGTTTTGGTATTTTTGGCGTAAACTAATGCGTAAATAGCATTAATAAAAATATACATAATTATTTACCGCTTTTCTAATATTTAGTATACAGCGTGTGGATTGAAACATGACCGTAAGTCTTAAAAAAATATCTTCGGAATTGATGCTGAAATATAATTCTTTTTGGTATTTTTGGCATAAACTAATACGTAAATAATATTAATCAAAATAACAATTATTTATTGCTTTTACAAAATTCAGTATATTTAGGAAGTGGTAATTTTTTCTTCGCATGGCATTAAGGTTCAAAATGGAAGTTGTTATAACTTCACAGTAAAATTTATCGGTGTGAAAAAGTATAATTGCACTGTTTATATCCTTGATTTGGCAGGATTAGAGAATATAAATGAAACATGATGCAAATTTTAACACAATATAGGTACTAATAATAATTTATCTCAATTTATTAACACAGTACAGAACAGAAGTATTTTTGTGAAAAGCTCCTTGTAGAAGCTTGAATACGAAAAATATTTCAGTTATTGATAAATTCTTTTAAGCGAGCAGTCATACGTGATTCTTGGTATGTATAAATTATATGCTTAGATAAAATAGTATTGTGCGTAATAATATGCTAATTATAAAAATTCAACTAGTGTTAAAATAATATTTTTTTTTAAAGTGGTTAGTAACAAGTTTTTGAATGCGTTTGTTATTACAAGGTAGTTCAGAAATGGTTGTGTACATCAACGAAGACAAATTAATCATGATTTTGATCTACGGAGAATGTAGAAAAAATTCCCATGAAGCCGAAAGGTTACTCCATTTGCATTTTCCCAATTTGCCTAAGCCAGACCATAAAATCTTTATTTCTTTAACCAATAATTTGAAAAATTACGGAAGTTCTAAAAAGTTAAAGTATAATAAACAGTTGACGGCTACAAATGATGCAAATACTGCTTTAGTAATTGACAATATTGTAAATAATCCAAATATGTCTTTACGGAAATTATCATCTGAAACAAATATTTCCTACTCCTCTTGTCAAATAATTTTAAAGAAAAATAAGTACCGACCTGGTGATTTTCAGCGTTTCATAAATTTTATTGCTGAATTGTCAGTATCACATAATAAAAATCCAAATTATTTGAAAAATGTGTCGTGGAGCGATGAGAGCCGCTTCCATAGTAATGGGCTTGTGACTATACAGACCACTCGGAATTGGTCTCAAAATAATCCGAGATAGGTACGAAGAACCAAAAATTAAACACTTTTTAAAGTAAATTTATGGTGTGGAGTATTGAACAGATACATAGTCAGACCTTATCTATTTCGTGAAACGTTAAATTGTGGTAGATATCGGAGGTTCTTGCAAGAGGAGCTGCCAAATTTATTAAGAAACATTCCTCATGATGGGCACATAATCTGGTTTTATCAAGACGGGGCACCGGCACATAATTTAAGGATAACATTTAGTCACTTGCAACGAACATATCCTAGAAGATGGATAGGAACTAATGGAGTAATCAGGTGGCCAATACGGTCACCTGACTTAACTGCATTAGATATTTTCTTATGGAGACATCTAAAAAATTTTGTTTGCACCGAACCAATCGATGTTATGGCAGACCCATACAACAAAATATATATGCGGGTGTTACCACAGTAGATCGTTATTGAAAGTAATGGTTTAACATGTGTATCCATGAAAGAGGAAACAGTTTTAAACATTTACTTTAAAAATAAATACATACATATGTACATATTTTATTGAAAAGTCAAAACAAATTATTAAAAAAACTTATTTGACTTTATATTATGTCGATTTATCTCGAAAATCACTGATTTTAACAGGAAAGTGTATGCTACAAAAAGTACTTAGTATTAAAGAAACTTTAATATTATACTTTCAAAGTCCCAGTCATCGAAAATTCTTTCCGGCATCGCGTCGCGACGTAGCGGACGCCACTGTCATTGGCAACATTTGAACGACAAAATAAAGCCACCAAAAATATGTAACGACTGGCCTTTACAGAAATTTAATACCTTTTTTCGTTATTATGGAAACTGCCTGGGGAGTTTTATGTGAATCACCCTGTATACTTAAGTCAATTTAACGTCATACTACATAGCATACAAATTTGTGGTAAGCTATTCAAAAATAACAAATGCCAAACATCTCATAATAGTAAAGCATATTTTTCACAATAATTAGTATCTTAAAATACATATACATTTAGAAAATTATAGAAGCTAAATTTCGTAGAAAATATGAAAATAAATATGAAAAACCCATTAATATATTGCTAAATTATCAACTGGACCATTTTCCATTGTTGGCCTTATATTAGACCTTATAAAAATGTAAAGATCTGGTATTTCAATTTTGGGTATAAATTATTTTTAAAGAATTGATGAATAAAAAAGAAGAAAACTTCACACCTATATACCTTACGGAAATAAGACTAATAATTATTATAATTATTTACTTAAATCATTCTTGGACTGAGAAAAATAATTATGAGATTATCAGGATAACATAAGGTTGTAGTTTATGAATTTTTTCAAACGGATGAATCAAATAGAAATTTATAAAGCTTTTTATTTGTATTTTTTATGTCGTCTGATCTTTTAGGAAGTTTAAAATAATTTTTATTTGGTCTCGTAACAGATCTATAATTTTTTAGGATTACATTGCATTGAATTAAATTAATTACATTAAATGTCGCAAGTTCCAATAAATCCCAAATCATCGAAATGCTACAAACAAAAATAATATAATGCTTTTGATTTTAATTTTGTCTCATATCCTATAAAAATATTCCAACAGGTTACATAGATACGCATGGTAAAACTATAAATAAAATCTCTCAACGTATTGCATCCTAGTATAGGTTTAAAGATACCAAAACGTTCTTATAAGTACAAAGACATTAATACACTATTGCCAAACCTATTGGTTCAGGTTAGTAAGGGAGACATGAATGGCAATATACTGTATATAAAACAGCGCCACCCGCTAATGCAGCCAAACACTGAACTAAAAAACACGTCTTCCTAACTAACCTGAACCACCATTAATTAGTCTGTAACTAATTCTCCCGCGCATTTTTTCCCGCCAAATATATATGTTAAGAAAGAATCCGATCCTAAGTTTGTCAAGGAACGTTTCAGTTATCTACGTGAGATACCACTAAATAAAAAAGAAAGGAAAACGAACCTGAACCACATATATGGTTCAGGTCCGTCCGGCTGGTTCAGGATTGTGCTTACAAATTACTATTTCTGGTTCAGAATCATACCATTGCTCTATATATATATATATATATGGGATATATATATATATATAGAGCAATGGTATGATTCTGAACCAGAAATAGTAATTTGTAAGCACAATCCTGAACCAGCCGGACGGACCTGAACCATATATGTGGTTCAGGTTCGTTTTCCTTTCTTTTTGATTTAGTGGTATCTCACGTAGATAACTGAAACGTTCCTTGACAAACTTAGGATCGGATCCTTTCTTAACATATATATTTGGCGGGAAAAAATGCGCGGGAGAATTAGTTACAGACTAATTAATGGTGGTTCAGGTTAGTTAGGAAGACGTGTTTTTTAGTTCAGTGTTTGGCTGCATTAGCGGGTAGCGCTGTTTCATATACATTATATTGCCATTCATGCCTTCCTTACTAACCTGAACCAATAGGTTTGGCAATAGTGCATTAATGTCTTTGTACTTATAAGAACGTTTTGGTATCTTTAAACCGATACTAGGATGCAATACGTTGAGAGATTTTATTTATAGTTTTACCATGCGTATCTATGTAACCTGTTGGAATATTTTTATAGGATATGAGACAAAATAAAAATCCAAAGCATTATATTATTTTTGTTTGTAGCATTTCGATAATTTGGGATTTATTGGAACTTGCGACATTTAATGTAATTAATTTAATTCAATGCAATGTAATCCTAAAAAATTATAAATCTGTTACGAGACCAAATAAAAATTATTTTAAACTTTCTAAAAGATCAGACGACATAAAAAATACAAATAAAAAGCTTTATAAATTTCTATTTGATCAAGAATTGAGTTACTGAGATTATACGACACAAATATATTTATCCGTTTGAAAAAATTCATAAACTACAACCTTATGTTATACTGATAATCTCAGAATTATTTTTCTCAGTCCAAGAATGATTTAAGTAATAATTATAATAATTATTAGTCTTATTTCCGTAAGGTATATAGGTGTGAAGTTTTCTTCTTTTTTATTCATCAATTCTTTAAAAATAATTTATACCCAAAATTGAAATACCAGATCTTTACATTTTTATAAGGTCTAATATAAGGCCAACAATGGAAAATGGTCCAGTTGATAATTTAGCAATATACTAATGGGTTTTTCATATTTATTTTCATATTTTCTACGAAATTTAGCTTCTATAATTTTCTAAATGTATATGTATTTTAAGATACTAATTATTGTGAAAAATATGCTTTACTATTATGAGATGTTTGGCATTTGTTACTTTTGAATAGTTTACCACAAATTTGTATGCTATGTAATATGACGTTAAATTGACTTAAGTATACAGGGTGATTCACATAAAACTCTCCAGGCAGTTTCCATAATAACGAAAAAAGGTATTAAATTTCTGTAAAGGCCAGTCGTTACATATTTTTGGTGGCTTTATTTTGTCGTTCAAATGTTGCCAATGACAGTGGCGTCCGCTACGTCGCGACGCGATGCCGGAAAGAAAATTTTCGATGACTGGGACTTTGAAAGTATAATATTAAAGTTTCTTTAATACTAATTTTTGTAGCATACACTTTCCTGTTAAAATCAGTGATTTTCGAGATAAATCGACATAATATAAAGTCAAATAAGTTTTTTTAATAATTTGTTTTGAGTTTTCAATAAAATATGTACATATGTATGTATTTATTTTTAAAGTAAATGTTTAAAACTGTTTCCTCTTTCATGGATACACGTTAAACCATTACTTTCAATAACGATCTACTGTGGTAACACTCGCATATATATTTTGTTGTATGGGTCTGCCTTATCATCGATTGGTTCGGTGCAAACTAAATTTTTTAGATGTCTCCATAAGAAAATATCTAATGCAGTTAAGTCAGGTGATCGTATTGGCCACCTGATTACTCCATTAGTTCCTCCATCCATCTATCCATATGTTCGTTGCAAGTGTCTAAATGTTATTCTTAAATTATGTGCCGGTGCCCCGTCTTGATAAAACCAGATTATGTGCCCATCATGAGGAATGTTTCTTAATAAATTTGGCAGCTCCTCTTGCAAGAACCTCCGATATCTACCACAATTTAACGTTTCACGAAATAGATAAGGTCTGACTATGTATCTGTTCAATACTCCACACCATAAATTTACTTTAAAAAGTGTTTAATTTTTGGTTCTTCGTATCTATCTCGGATTATTTTGAGACCAATTCCGAGTGGTCTGTATAGTCACAAGCCCATTACTATGGAAGCGGCTCTCATCGCTCCACTACACATTTTTCAAATAATTTGGATTTTTATTATGTAACACTGACAATTCAACAATAAAACTTATGAAACGCTGAAAATCACCAGGTCGTAAACGATGAACATAGTGAACTTTATACGGACGGTACTTATTTTTCTTTAAAATTATTTGACAAGAGGAGTAGGAAATATTTGTTTCAGACGATAATTTCCGTAAAGACATATTTGGATTATTTACAATATTGTCAATTACTAAAGCAGTATTTGCATCATTTGTAGCCGTCAACTGTTTATTATACTTTAACTTTTTAGAACTTCCGTAATTTTTCAAATTATTGGTTAAAGAAATAAAGATTTTATGGTCTGGCTTAGGCAGATTGGGAAAATGCAAATGGAGTAACCTTTCGGCTTCATGGGAATTTTTTCTACATTCTCCGTAGATCAAAATCATGATTAATTTGTCTTCGTTGATGTACACAACCATTTCTGAATTACCTTGTAATAACAAACGCATTCAAAAACTTAAAAATTGATTATATGTGAACAAACCTCAAAATAAATTACTACGCAACATACTTGACTGTATATTATTAAATTAGACTTAGGACTACTAGTTTATAGAATTAACAAAACAATACAGGTGTTAGTGAAAATTATACTTTAAAAAATAAAAAAATAGGAAATATTAGATAATTTGAAAGACATTGGTCTTTTTAAAAAATGTCATTATAAAATTATATATATATTATTTGGTTCTTTATCGTGTGTGCTGTTCAATGTTCTAGCTATCGAAAAATAATTTCGCACTTCAACGCCATCTTTGTATAATCATTTAAAAGATGGCGAATCACTTTAGACTAAGTACCTATTGTATGTAGCGCCCGCTTTTTAGTGAATTTAAATTTTTTTGCTTGTTAAAAAATATTGAACTGAATAATTTTTTTCGATTTATCTCCAAAACCACTGGTTTTAATAGAAAAGTGTATACTGCAAAAAGTACTTAGAATTAAGCAAACTTTAATATTATACTTTCAAAGTTCCAGTCATCAAAAATTTTCTTTTCGTCGCGGACGCCACTGTCATTGACAACATTTTAATACGGAAACTGCCTGGGGAGTTTTATGTGAATCAACCTGTATAGAGGCAATTAGTAACGTGAAAATTGCTTATATAAATATCTTTCTCCTAATTTCAAATTAAATTGTCCTCATTATACTAAAAACTCATATTTAATAAAATATATTTTCTGAACTTAGAGACCCGTAACAATTAATATTGTTTCATTGCTCTATAACAATGTACAATGCCCAATATGTATCGAAGAATACTTATGTTGCTGTGTTTAAACAGAAGTTTTATTATTGTAAAATCACGTAGATCAATTAGTAAATGCTTTAAGTACTAACTTTTTGTAATTTTCCGCCTTGCATATATTTTATTTCCTGGTCGAAGAAATATATCTGGTGTTTATATGATATGTTATACGTAAATAATCCTAATGTTAGCTATTCTTCTAACATGCTGTATACCTAATACACAATAATTTTAAAAAGTGCTAGCTGACAGCAATGCGCGAGAAGTTATGATCTCATTTTTCCAATATTGAAAGAATTATTTATAGTTTATGTTTTAAATAAAGGTAACTTATCAAATTATATAATATTAAATAAATAAACTCAGTGTTATTATTGTTTTTGCATGTGCCCGGTCAAGAACCTAGGAACCACTAAATACGCTTTAAAAAATAAATGAGTGCTTCATACTAACCACTTTAAAAAAAAATATTATTTTAACACTAGTTGAATTTTTATAATTAGCATATTATTGCGCACAATACTATTTTATCTAAGCATATAATTTATACATACCAAGAATCACGTATGACTGCTCGCTTAAAAGAATATTTATCAATAACTGAAATATTTTTCGTATTCAAGCTTCTACAAGGAGCTTTTCACAAAAATACTTCTGTTCTGTACTGTGTTAATAAATTGAGATAAATTATTATTAGTACCTATATTGTGTTAAAATTTGCATCCTGTTTCATATATATTCTCTAATCCTGCCAAATCAAGGATATAAACAGTGTAATTATACTTTTTCATACTAATAAATTTTACTGTGAAGTTATAACAACTTCCATTTTAAACCTTAATGCCATGCGAAGAAAAAATTGCCACTTCCTAGATATACTGAATTTTGTAAAAGCAATAAATAATTGTTATTTTGATTAATATTATTTACGTATTAGTTTATGTCAAAAATACCAAAAAGAATTATATTTCAGCATCAATTCCGAAGATATTTTTTTAAGACTTACGGTCATGTTTCAATACACACGCTGTATACTAAATATTAGAAAAGCGGTAAATAATTATATATATTTATTAATACTATTTACGCATTAGTTTACGCCAAAAATACCAAAACCATAAGATAAATATTAAGAGTTGTTAAATATCGGTTTAATCCAATGTAATTTAAAATAAAATCGAAACACCGATATAAAATTTTTATTAAGTACAAGTGACTGGAATGCTCAAAATACAATGAATGATTTTTAAACCAACAATAGTAAATTAATGTAAAGTCTTCTACTAACCGTTGGTTCATTTGTTATATAAATAAAACTAGATCATACAAATATTACAATATATGGGTGTCTCAGATTTGGCGCCGGACTCTAGTGGACCACACAGTGTTATATATTGTGTCCCTTTAAAATTTAAATACCCCAATTTTGTTTTGTTTATGGGTAACATGTGTAACAAAGAACAGCACTTTAACCATTGACTTTTGTTTTATCTTATCGTCTTACTCTATTCTAATATGAAGTTATAACAGCTACCATTTGAAACCTTAATGCCGAACGAAACAAAAAATTTTACCACTTCTTAAATATTATAAGAGCGGTAAATAAATGCCATTTTTATTCATGTTATTTGTGCATTAGTATATGCTCAAAGTAGAATAAAGTCTTTTAAATTCACAATAATAAATTACAGTCAAGTCTTCGCTGTCGGCCGCTCGACCACCCAGGGCTCTTTAAAATTTAAATACCTAAATGGTCTATGGGAAACATGTGCGGCACTTGACATTTGTTTCACCCTCTTTCCAAAAATGTTACCATGTACAAATTATACCATAACTATCCTACGTGTAAAATTTTATTTATATTTAACATATATTTGTAATCTAATTAAATTTGTGATTGAAATTTTGTAATTGTAAAAATATTGTTAATAAATAAAGAAAAAGGAGGAAAAACGTGATTCAAGAAATAAATTGTTGCTAGCTATCGTTAAACTTATATTGAAATGTAATATGGTGAGGCTATTTATTTAGAGTTTTACAGTGCGCATCTTTGTATTATAACCTGTTGGATGGAATATTTTGATGGTATGCGACGAAATAAAAAGACAAATTTATACTTTTCTATTTCTAGTTTTTACACATTTTAAGATTTATTTGCCACAATTAATGTATAATCAATTTAATTTCATCCAATATACCTAGTATGAAAAAGTTAGGCATCTGTTACGAAACCAAATAAAAATGATTTTATACTTCCTGAGATAGTAGATGTAGACTTACTGAAAATATATAACACAAGTATATTTGTTCTTTTGAGAAAGTGAATTAGTGAACTATGTTATGTTATTGTTTCATGGTCTCAATATGGTTTTTCTCAGTCCAGAAACGACTCATGTAAATAGTTACCCTTACTTCTAAGAGGCGTCTTGGAATGAAAGGATAAACAGTCGGAAATTAGGTAGGATTCAAACGGTAAACCCGTGTACAGGTTACTTTTCCCTTTTTTTATTCTTCCCGTATCTATACATTTTAAATAAATGCTGGAGATTCCAGTATTATTTTAGTCAAATAATTTGAAATGTACGTAAAGTAAGTATAGGTAACAAACATTGTTGCAAAGAAGTATGTGAAGGCTAAATTTGACCCGTATATTTGTTTAAAAAAAACTTGGATAAAATTAGGGTTAAAACTAGAGAATTTGTATTTCGTTTTTGGGACCCAAATGCATAGAACAATGTTTCCGTTGCTATTTTAACAGAATATATATGATTGTTAAAAATAAGAGAACTTTCTGTAATTTTTTGCTTTGTATGTAGAAATATAATATTGTCTGGTGTTTATGTAATATGTTATATGTAAATACTCCTAGTGATAGCTATTTTTGTAACATACTGTATATCTATAAAGAGTAATTTATTAGCGTGCAAATATTAAAAAAATAAATTGTGCTAAGCTAACAGCATCCCATTCTTCGAATATTGAAAGAATTGTTTATAGTTTAAGTTTTTCAAAATGAAGATAACTCCTCAAATTAAAAATTAATTTAATAAGCTCGGCTTTTGCACCTGCACGGACGATAACCTATCCGTTTTATGTTCTAGCTAAAATATATTTTAAAGAATAATTTAATGCCGGATACTTCATGGATACACTATCAAACAAAAATAATCTTTTAATACTGCCTTAAAATGTATTTGATTTTCATAATCGGTATATTTTTAGGCACAATGTAAGTTTTTAAGTATATTACTTAAAATTAAGAATTAAATATTTCATTTCTCATTGCTCACTTAAAAGAATATTTATGAATATTTGGGACTTGTTTCATATATTCTCTAATCCCCCTACAATGCAAAAAGGCTTTAAATAATGCTATACAATTTTTCTTTCTGACAAATTTTAATGTGAATTTATAGCGAGAATTGAGGCTAAAAGTAAGAAATACACAACTAAACAAATTGACATTTTGACCTAAAATTTCAATAGTCTACGCTTTAGACGCTGACTGTTTTACATGTCGCTATTGTAAAAATACCGAGTTAAACCAAATCAAGGGATCCACATGTTGTTCGTCACATGCCTACCTTGCACTGACGAGAGCCAACAGCTCGAAACTGCAGTCTGCAAGTGGTGCGTGACGGCTGGCAAGAGAGCTCCTTTAAGTAGGATCAGTCTTTCGGCTGGTGTTTGTTGCAATCGAAGCATTAACGTTTTGATGGTAATATGCAATTATTACACTTAACGCGCCAGACTTGTAACTTGTGATTCAGCGCTCGGCGCGGCACATAGCCCGGAGAGTAGCTGTTGGTTGCAGTCTGGTTACGTTCCTTATAGTAAAATAAGGATTTTATAGAGGAGTTTGCGACTAAAAATATTATATTTAATTTTGTGTATGCTTAACATGTATTTTCATTCCAATTCATTCGTGATTGTAATATTCCTCTCTTTATCCTATATCTGAGCACTGCCCCTGTCGGATATCGCAATTAAATAAATGAATAAATAAAAAGAATAAAACATGATTCAAAAAATAAATTATTTAAAAAAATATGTTCCTTAGGTTGGGCATTATATGTTATTCTACAACTTTTATCTATCTGAACTATTTTTTCAACTTTCCAGACAATACCACAATTCCACATACAGCAATAATTTGGATATATCCACTCCATTATATCCGTTTTCAAAATATTGACGTTTAAAATTTGACTCTTTAATTTTTTTTATCATTGTTTGGTTCTCTCTAAAAAAGTCAACCTTAGGCATAATCAAAAGTCATTCAGAAGTGAAACTTCCTTTTAAACCAGAACGGAAAATAATACAGTTAAATATAGAATGAAAAATTAAGATAGAAATATTAAGGGAATTGTTACAAAAAAGTGATGATTATTAGGGGAACCACCCATATATCTGAAAACAACTTCTAATGCATACTCTTTAAACTTTTCAAAAGTAAATATATATACATATACAGGATGTTTGGAAATAACATACAAAAAATTTAACTGTAGATTCTCTATCGAAAATTAAGACGGGTTCTCCGTATAAAATAACTCTTTTCTGTCCAGCAACAATACCTTAAAAGAGCGTGCCAAAACGGTTTTTAATTTCTATCTCAAAATAGCATAATCGGAAAAAAGATGAATTTAGACAGTAAAAAAATTTAAACATGAAGACAACGATTGTTGTTTTTAGATATTAAAACATTTGTTCAAAATGACGACCTCCAACTTGAATACACGTTTGCAACCGTTTCCTAAAATTGCCATACCTGCCTTCTATATGTAAAACATGTGGAGTTTCGAACTTCATTGGCAGCAGTAAAAATTTTCTCTCTTAAAACTTCGGCGCTAGGGACAGGTGTCGAGTAAACAACATTTTTCAAATGGCCACAAAAGTAAAAGTCCAGTGCATTCATATCTGGGGACCGAGGGGCCATTTAATTGTGACTTCTCACCCCCTGCCAATCCATCGATTTCTAAATGTTGAGGGTAGCCAGTCTTGAACGTCTAAAGAATAATGAGGTGGCGCACCATTCTGCATAAACCAAAGTGTTTGATGTAATCCAAGAGGTAAATCGTCTATAAGTTGATACAGGTCATTTTATAAAAAGTTTAAATAAGCTGGACCATTTAATCTGTTTGGTAACTCAAAAGGCCCTATTAATTTATTGTCTATAATTCCGGCCCAAATACTTATTGAAAAGTTGTATTGACATCCTCCATTTACAACAGCGTGAGGATTATCGTCCCTCCATAAATGCTAGTTACGAATATTTAAATCTCCACGTCAAGTAAAGCAGCATTCATCTGTGAATAGTACTGTAAAATGTAATGGCTTCTAAGTATAATTCTACAAAAATCAAGTCTTACTGGAAAGTCACGAGGGAACAGCTCTTGTATTCTCTGTAAATGATAAGGGTAAAGTCCTTGCATTTTTATATTTTCAAAATCCTCCATACTGATGTTTTTGTTATGTGGAATTGATGAGCAGCCAGTCTAATACTACATTCAGGATGTTCACCAAAATAATGTATTTAATATGTGTGCCTCCATTGCATCTCCTATTTGTCTCCGACGAACACAATCATGACTTGTTTTTTTAAAACACCTCCTTTTTTTAACCTCAAGTGAATATTAGAAAAAGTACGAAAGTTTGAGACAGTACTTGTAGAGAACTTACGACGATATCGTTCTTTTGCCGCTGAAGCATTTCCTTTACATTCACCATAAATTAAATGTATGTCTGCATATTATTCCTCATTACTAGAACTATGCATTTTAAAATCTGGTTAGAAAAATACTAGTATTAAGTAATAAGAAATGATTATCTTATTATTTCAAAGGCAAGAAACAACGTAATATTGTCAAATTATAATTTGACACCAGCCTACTTTTAGTATTTTACACTAATATAATTTTGCTCATAGCTTTTGATTGATCACTTAGGCAGATGTAATTTAATTTTTTTTCCAAAAATTGTCGATTTTACGAATTTCTTTGAAGAGATGAAAAAGTTTCTAAATTAATCATAATGTTTAGTTATTTTTTTAACTTAAGAAAAGAGCAGACACAAAGATATTTACAAAATTTCTAAAAGGGTAGTAAATTTCACTCCTTCGTGTACATGCTAGGTGGATGACATGATTTCGTTAGATGCCCTTTGATGAGTAACAGAGATGTGCCAAATTTCGTCTTTTTCCGATTACGTTATTTTGAGATATAAATTAAAAACCTTTTTTTTGGCACACCCCTTTAAGGGAGTGTAGCTGGACAGGAAAAGGTTGTTTTGAAAAATTTTACACGAAGAACCCGGTCTAAATTTTCGACAGGCAATTTACAGCTAAATTTTTGCACCCTGTATATTTAAAATATATATATATATATATAATTTTAAACAGCAAAAATTAAAAATAAACCGTATTTATTCTAGCCTTTTACAATTTAAATACCTAAAATTCATCCCCTTCTTTCAGAAAGATACTTACACTTGATAAATATAAAATTTCATTTGTGCGTAAGAAGCATATGCGAGAAATCCGAGTATTTTATGACCCTTGGCAATACAAACGTAGCAGGTAGCTATCCTATAGTATTTAAATATGGCAACATTGAAGTGGTTCAGGATGTAACATTCAGCTATATATTACTGTATAAAATGGTTCAGCTTTGTCATATTAACGTATTGGTTCAGGATGATGTCATTAGTGTGTAGATATACACCTATGTTTAGTTATAAAAATATCAAAGTATATTTTACAGAATAGGTTATCCGACCCCCTATATACTCCAATATAAACAAATATTTTTTGTCTATCTCTTCTATAAATAGCTGGTTCAGGATTGTATGAATTGTCTAATGGTTCAGAATTGATAGAAAGATGTATATATATATATATATATATATATATATGCCTATTGCTGCTATTGGAGTAACAGTAAGCAACAACAACAGTTACAGGTATTTATAACACAATCTAATGATGATTACAATCCGTTATGTTATTTTAATTCACTTAGTTATTGTTATACTAATTATTAAAATGTTTATAATATTTCTAACTGTTTAAGCATTTATTATGTTCATTAGATATAAGAATTTTAATTGAATTTGTGCGGGAGAGTGATAAAACTCGAAAAAAGCTGAATACCACGTGATGAGAACCAATTCGGTTTATCAAGTTGATGTCAAGCTACATTCAAGTTGGTATCGGCGATTTTATTATTTGCGCAAAAATAAGGGAGAGTGTGGAAAAATTACAAGTTGCTAGGAGATGAAAAATAAATAACAAGAAAATTATTGAAATTTGTAGGGATGAAAATTTTTAGACAAAGTAAATATCCAGAATACGAGAGAAAATAGACTGTTCTTGGTGAAAGTTAAATCTAGTAAAAAGAAGGAACACAACCAGTTTACAAATTTGAAACGAAAGAAAAGAAGACTACATTTTTCCCAAAATTCTGACAAGTTGTTGAGAAAAGATAATTCTAAATTATTTTAAGGTGCTGAAAATGATTTCTAGTGGAATCGAGATATCACTTGAATTGTGTAGGAGTTTAGCAGTTGTATAGAAGCTTGGCAGATTGCAGTTGATGATCGAATTAAGTGATACAGTGCGCTTGGAGGTCTTTTATTTGAGCTACACGGACTAAAATGTCGTAATAAACTTCATATAAATTTCTTGTAAATCTTTTAAATAGTTTGGAAAATAATTGAGTATATTTTAAATTGAAAATTTCAATCATTAATTCTATTTTTTTATTTAACAAATTTGATTTTAACAGTAATTATCCAAATTGCATTATTTTTAGTATCTTTTATATTTTAACTAGATAGGGAATCTTATTTCATCTTTTCATGGTACTCTAAGAAGTCCAGCAGCACGTGTGTTGTGCTCATGTTAGTCCGACTGAATAGAGAGACTGGATGCGCCTCTGTGTGAGTGTTATAGACAAAAATTATAGATAATTCCCAGTATAATGAAAATAGGTTGACAATGTTCCGTAAATTTAGGGTTGACAAGAATAGTCCATAAAACAACGCGTAGGAAAGTCCAGAATGGAAAAGAGAGAGGCCATTTTTAATACGTCAAATTCAAAAACTCTTTTCAGTTTCCTAAAAAGGAAGATTATGCTGGAAAGCCTTTTATTCAGATGATCAGTATGGTTTACCCAACTAATGTAATGATCTAGTAAATACCTAGGAGTTTAACGTGCTCGGCTTTGGATACATTTTTGTTTGAGGATATTATCATTCTCCTAATTTTCTCCTCATTAAGTGTTAGTTCGTTAGAGGTGAACCAATTTCTTGCCTGTAGTTCAATGTGAGAGGATAATTCCAGCAGGTTGTAAATGTTATGGCCGGAACACAAGAGAGTGGTGTCATCCGGCGAACAGAGTGGATTTGCTTCACAACATAAATTGAGGAAAGTCATTCATATAAACTAAAAATAACAGCGGCCCCAGGAGAGAGCCTTGAGATATACCGCAATTATTGTTTAGGAATCCTGACTATTCATTGGTTATGGCAACACACTGCTGACGGTTAAGCAGGTATGATTTAAAGAGCGTGAGAGGTTAGATTGCATTTACAATTTTCTAAAAACTGGTACGATATTCTAACAAATTTTCAAGTGTTACCAAACAAATATTCATTTTATGAAATCAACCTAAAAATAAGGAAGAAATTAATGAAATTATTAAATTAATGTATAAATAATACTTCCAAATTTAATTCAGGTATCAGATTCAAATCGATCTTTTAAATAATTTTATTTAAGGGTTAGAAGAAAGAAACATCAAAGCAACTTCGTTAACAATTGTGTAAATTAGGTTCCAAATATTTATAGTCTTCCGTTGTTCGCCCTATATATTTTTAGATTTAATGGTGTAATTGATATCTGAAATTTTTATTTTTCAGAATGGAAGGTCATGGTTAACAACAACAATTGGTTTCATTACAGCTGAAAATAATCCGAAGGTATTGATTTTGTTCTTCGCCGGGGAGATGATACCAGAACTGGAGAAAGAGTCAGATGAAGTCATCCGAGATGGTTGTATGTATATGTTTAGGAAATTCTTAGGTGAAAAATACACAATTGTTCAACCAGACAAGATGATAAAGTAAAAACACAAATTTCTTATGTTTCTTTCACATATTGATTAATAACTATTTTGCAGATCAATATGGTATAATAATCCCCATTTCCGTGGAACTTACTCTTACGAGTCTGTCAATGGTGTTGGCTTACGTGAAAAGTTAGCGTCACCATTGAATCGTGAAAATGGAAATCCATCGATTCTTTTTGCTGGCGAAGCCACACATACAAATTACTTCGGTACAGTTCATGGAGCTATCGAGTCAGGATATAGAGAGGCCGATAGGATAATAGACCAGTATCGACATAAATAGAAATATTTGATTTTTATATTGTGTACATATATTAACTGCTAGCAATATTTATGTGTATGTCTGTGTATTTTCAGTAATACTGTATATAAATTAATTAGTTAATTAAATGTTATTTAATGCAAATATACAGGGTTGCATAAGAATATTAGAAGTATCGCATATATTATTAGACATAGATATTTTATCAGCATCAGCGGTATGCTGATTATGAATGGAAATTATTAGAATCGTTTTGGGAAAAAAATCTTCAGAATCTACCCCTACAGCACCCCCCCCCCTCCTGTATCATCTGAGAATATACTTTATCGAATGTTAGTTTAAAATAAACATGCAAGTCTTCAAATATTTGCATATTGTCTTGCAAATAAGGAGAAACTAAATTCACACCTCATTCACTCTAGTTTAAATACTGCATCTCAATATAACCCTCATGGCCCTATTTTGCAACTTTTGCAAATGATCCAAGTCACAATCGATTGCAAGATCCTGAACAGTGCCACAATAATTAAAATGTGGTAATATAATAGTATTATATACCAATATTCTACTTGTAGCAGACAGGTACCAGCTGACTCTTTTTAATACACCAATTTTTTTAAGCTATTTTGTTACACGCATAACTAATATGAGCACTAAATTTAAGTTTATCATCTATGACTACACTTAAGTATTTAATTTCATTAACAACCTGAATTGCTTCAGCACAAACTCTAAATTCTAATGCCTCCTGTCTTAATTCATTTTTAAATTTACTTCTCCTATAATCATACCTTTTGTTTTAGATACATTTAGCTTCAATTTATTTACTTTAACCAGTCACTCACTTTTTTCAAGACTTCATTCATTCGACTCACCACTAACGCACTATTTTCCTCTGTTATATAAATAACTGCATCATCTGTAAATAAGTGATAACCGCAGTTATAAACAGAGTTGCAATATCGTTAATATATAAAATAAATATTAGCGGACCTAAAATACTTCCTTGCGGTATTCCTATATTTATACTCTTTGTACTAGATACATACTCATCAGCCTTTACTTTTTGCATTATATCACTCAAATAACTACTTATCCACATATGTACCACTCCCTCAAGCCCATATCCTTTCAATTTATCTAACAGTCTATCCCTATCTACGCTTTCAAAATCTCTCTTAGGATCCAAGAAAATTATACCAGTTACTTTGCCTATATCACTTGCCTTTTTCCATTCGTTAATAACGTACTATAAAGCGCTTTCACAACTATATCCTTCTCTGAAAACGGATTAGATCTTGCATAGTAATTTGTTTTCCTTCACAAATTCTAAAATTTGTATATATACTACTTTTTCCAGAATTTTTTCAAATGCTGAAAGCATATTTACTGGGTGAAATTCTTCAGCTTTAACGGTTTTAGCAACTATTCCCAATACAACAATGGTTGAGACTTTCAATTCATCGGGAACAATACCAATTGGCTGCGAGGCATTAATAATATTTTGTAGAGGATCAGCCAATATATGGAAAAAAATTTTGTAAATAAACATAGCAATGTCAGCTGGACTACTTTTGCTTGCTAATGAAAAGATTATATTTTTAAGCTCATTTTACTGCAATAATTTGAAACTAGAAAATTTTCTACGATTATGCCTTAATTGGTATTGTTTATTATTTCTAGGTATATCATTGGCTATTTCACTCACGCTATTTATATAAAACTCATTAAAGTATTCTACTATAGCATTCATATTCTGTAACAACTCGTTACCAAACATTATCTCACTCACAACCTCCTTATCTTTACAAAATATTATATTTTTTAGAGATCTCTACATCATTTTTGAGTTGACTCTAGAAAGATCAATCTTACCCTCAAAGTACCTACATTTCTAAGTTCTTATACTGTCTACTACTTTGTTTCGTTTCAATTTATATCTTCCAATCATTTAGATTGTTTGTTATTTTATATATTTTATAACTTTGATCTCTTTGCTTTATGGCTTCAAGAACTGTATCATTAAACCACCCTTTCACTTCTTCCTTAGGCATGAATTCATCCACAATTGTTTTGAAATTCGTCACGAATAAATCATATTTCTGATTAATATCGCTGACTCTATAATCAATTCAATTCAATTCAAAACTTATTTATTATATATTATGAATACAATACATGTGCCGCCCCAGAACCTATTCCGGGGACCAACCATGCAACCACCGCGTAGTTCGCGGTGGCGAGTTGCAGGGTCGGGCGGAATAGAACTGGTTTGGCTAAAACACAATTTAAAACTTAACCTAAACTCCTTTCACATAAAAGATGAATTAAAATAGGTGGTAACATTTTCTATATCTGGCAAAAACAGATTTTAAAACACTTATAAGTAAACTTGGTTTTAGATACTCTCACATTTTTTTAAATTTAATTTTGATGCCAACGCAAGTACCTCAATCTGAACGAGGAACCTTCTGCGAAACGTGTAAATGCCGGGCTGCACATAGGCTGGCCTAAACTTTGGCTTTGATAATTTTGATTTTTCGAAAATTTTGATTTTTGTTGAAAAATTCCGATGGGAAATTAATTTAGAAACAAAAATGTACAAAAGGAAAACAAAAAACAAACGGAACAAACGGAACAAACATGAACAAACATAAAGGAAGAAAGATACAGAAAAGATTTAAAGATTCAAAGATATGAAATATCAGTAAAGACAGATAGGATAAGCGGAAGTTATAGTTGGGGAAGTTTGGCTACAGAGGTTGCCGGAAGATGGGTAACGTCTGGTATGGTAGAGACTCTATAATCAAAATTACCTACAACTTTATTCATTTCTGCTTGAAACAAGATTACATCTTTAAGTTTACTTCTAATAGTACATGTTTTATTACTTTCACGTTCAGTGGAAGTATAGTAACGAAAATTTTTTTTTTATTGAAATAGGCGTAAAATGTCATGAACCGTCGAGATTTTAAATTTGAGCAAAAAAAATTCCTGTCTGACTATCGGTCTGTCTGTAACTTTTTTGTGCGCACGTTTACTCTTTAACCGTTTATGATATTGACTTGAAATTTGGTACACTTATGTATTGTAACGAGATTTGGAACTAGATTCTATTTTGATCTAATTCCGTTGAAGGGTTAAATAGGCAAAGTAAGTAGGTAAGAGTCCATAAAATTGCAATTTAGGGCATGTACGAAGGGTCAAGGTTTCAAACTTTTTTTTGGTATTAGTGTGTATAAGACTTGGCTACAGAGTCTGGACGTGGAAGTAGTGATTCCTTGGGCAGCGGTTTTTTTATTTTATTATCTCAATTTTTTCAAATGGAACACTGTATATTATAGTATTTTTGAATTAGAACGTTAATTCTCTACGATTTCTGTGAACAGTTCGTCAAGTGTTCTGGATTTGTTCACATAATCACGAGACTTCAGATACCCCCAGAGGAAGAAGCCACAACACGTTGACAAATCTGGTGACCTCGGAGGCTATGGTACGTCCCCAAAGCGTGAAATCAGGCGCCCTGGGGGCATGGCGCAAAACATTCATTATTTGCAGTGTGAGGGATAGCCCCATCTTGCTGGAACCAAGTATTCTCTTGACGAATGGTACGCCTTCGTCTGCGTAATTCAGGCTTCAGGAAGATGTTTATCATGTGAACGTAATGAGAAGCATCCACAGTCACTGTGTCGCTATTTTCCTCGAAGAAATGCGGACCAATTACACGCTTTGGTGAAACTGCACACAATACCGCCACTTTAGGACTGTTCAGAGATCGCTGGTGAAGCTGCTGAAGGTTTTCAGCTGCATAAGATGGAGCGCGTTCACTAAGAGTTCATGAACCGACTTGAATCGTGTTATGAGCAGGATGGTCATCATATGGCTGATGTAATTTTTAAACAATAAAATGGCATGTAATTGGCTAATGAAATATGTAAATAAAAATTTTATAACTTGAAAAATAACTGAGTATTGCTCATTAAAAAATCATCAGGTTCCCGTGGACCACCCTGTACAAAGAGAGCAGTCTTTTAAATACAAGAAATACCTACACTTATCAATGTCTTATAAGGATATTTTTTTAAATAGCGTATCATGGAAATCAATACGTACTTAACAATACGATATTTTGCTATGAAAACATTTGAAGTATTAAAACAACTGACGCAATATTTTTGAATCTGATTGTATTTGAAATTGACCATCCCGACCTTTGCCATATAATAATTTGAACGATAATGTCGCATGGTATGTTATAAACATTCATTTGTTATCATTTGTAAGAAACTTTTAAAACTATTAGACTTATAATGTCGATTAATTGTTTGACTTTACTTTCGTTTTGTTTATATTTTGCTAGAACTAATTGCATACAAGAAAATCCTTCTATTGTTGTGATAGGCGCAGGACCCTCTGGAATTGCAGCAGCAACTAAATTGCTGAAACACAATTTTACAAATATAAAAATTCTTGAAGCTGAGGACAGAATTGGTGGTAGGATAAAGAGCGTCAAGTTTGGTGATGCCTACATAGATTTAGGTGCTGAATGGTGTCATGGTGAGAAAGACAATATAGTCTACAACATGGTAAATAAGTATAGTATTTTGAAACATACCACGTTATCACATAAATTGATCTATTCAAATGGCGTATATGTCGACGACGACATATATAAAGCTTTAATAGACTTTGCTGAATCTATAGACGCGTCACAAACCAATCCCATTACTGAAGCAAGCTGTAAAAATGTCGCATCTATTGGTGAATGTTTTGAAAAACGGTAAGTCGAACTTTATTAATTAAAATTTACTTCAGCTCATACATAAATACTATTCACGTCTATAACGTTATATCGGCATGAGTGTTGGAGTATAAAAGTAATATTACATATTATTTTCCTACACACACCATATCCTTCAGAAATTATCATACACAGAATTCTACACATTTAAATTATTGAGTCAAATTCTGTTTTCATATACAAATTATCCTACATATTTTTATCTTACATATTCTGATCCGACACATTGTTTGTTATTCTACACATAGGGATGTAAATGGAATAAAAATTCTACATACAGGTCAAATCACGAATGTTGTAGTTCACGTCATCATTCTCTAATTTTCGAATGAAATCGATCAATAAGTTCGATATATGCGTCATTACACGCTACTGAATTGACAGAATACTAAACTTCGGTTGCGGTATTATTCATTTGTAAAAGGTGACTTTCTTGTTTACATCTTATGCGCTTGAAAGGAGTATCTCGGATGCCCTCAAAAACCTTTGGTCATATGTAAGAAATAAAAAAAGTACATCGAAAATACCTAGTAGCAGTAACCTATATTATGATGATACAAGTTATGATAATCCAAATGATGTAGTTAATGGTTTTGCTGATTTCTTTAGTGATGTATGACTTTCCAAGTTTGAAAGGATAGCTCCACATTATGTCTAACAAATAGTATCAACGTGGATAATTTTACTAAAAATGATATCAAAGATGCCATAAAAAACTCCCTAATAAAATGGCCTCGGGTCATGATCTAATCTCCAGTTTCATTGTTAAAAATTGTGCAATTGCTTTTATTCCCTCATTACTAATAATATTCAACCTTATCCTTAAAAAAGAACATTTCCCAAGACTTGGAAATTAGCAAGAGTGTGTCCAGTTTTAAAATCTGGCCCCCAAACAATTTAGAAAACTATCGGTTCATATCTGTCCTATGTCATTTCGCCAAGGTCCTGGAAAGATCTCTGTACTTTGTATTTTCAGATTTATCCACAGATTAAACGACTTATTTCACCTCATCAATATGGTTTTCTTGAAAAACGTTCAACAACATCAAATCTCACAATAATAAATCAATTCATCTCTGATTCGATGGATAACAGAGAACAAGTAGATGTGATATACGCAGATTTCTTTAAGGCGTTTGAACGAATTGACCATTTTACTCTGTTAAATAAATTAGATGGATATGGATTTAATAAGCCACTGGTTCTCTTATTTACGTCCTACTTAGATAGTAGGCTACAATATGCAACATATAATGGATTTAAATCCATTTTTTATTCTTCAACGTCTGGGGTCCCGCAGGGATCTAATCTAGGACCACTATTATTTACAATTTTCTTTAACGACCTTTCTCAAATTTTAAATTTTAATCTCTGATCAAGTTTCTCCGTTTCTATCTGTGTAAATTCCAGTGAATTTCTATTATTGTATATTTGCCGGTTGAAATTTTTTAATTGTGTGTCAATTTGCTTATATAATTGAATTTTAATTCCATTAGTTTTCTTATATAATTTTATAATATTACCATCGTTTGTAATTTTTATAAATATGTCTGCTTAAACAACTAGAAAAAGAGAATGTTTTACTGCAAATATTGCATGCACAGTTCTCTAAATTCTATTGTAAGGCATCATAAGATTAATAAGTGTATTAATTATCCTAACTGCTTACCTAAATTTACCATAATTACTCTTAAATTCTTAAAATTAGGCCAGGAAGAATCGGGAAACTTACTGTATTTAAATTTAAATGTTTTGTAAATGTTCGTATTTTTGTCAGCCGGTTCAATGTTCATAGAAAGAAACTTTTAACTTATTTTTTATTTTAATGCTGTAGTTATTGCTATAGTAAATGATGGATGGTTAGTGAGACAAATTGCACTGCGTTATAACATTAACAAAAATTTAGTGTGTAACATTTTAAGAAAGTAGAGAATAAACGGTACGATTGGTAGAAATCCTGGATCAAAGGACAAAGGATATCCTACTTAACAAGAAACGAACTATTAATATTTCGTTATTGCACCATTTCTATTTATAACTTCTATAAGTCTGTTTGGCATAGAATTAAATAACCTTATACAATAATCATTAGTAATAATATTTTCCCATACATTATTTACTATTTCCAGTAATTCTTCGGCATTCTGTGGTCTCACATTTCGTTTTTGGATACTTCTTACGAGTAATCCCCATCTTCTTCCACAGGGTTAAGATCTGAACTATGACTGGGCCAGTTAAGAACATTGATGTTGTTATCTTGAAACCAGTTAGTTACGGTATGAGCAGTACGAACAGAACAATTGTCTTGTTGAAATATGAACTCATTATTAGGAAATAATTGTGGCACAGAAGGGAGCATAATATTGTCTAAAATCCTAATATACGTTTTATTACCAAATTCCCGGCCGTTACTTCGCTTTTAATTTTACAAACGCCTTATCTAGAATGCCGGTTGTTACCAAAAAAAAAAAAAACCACCTTTTTTTATAAAATCTCTTTTTATTCCGACGATTTCGAAAAGAAATAAAAATCACAACTTCATACCCTGACTCATAGGTGTCCCCAACCGTATTAAAATCTCATATTATTAAAAATACTTGAGAAATTCGTTTAATTTTTACGATATGCTAAAATATCGTAACAGTTTCACTATTAAATCGTTCCTCAATATGCCACAAAACACCAGAACCACGTGCCGATATCCAAGCCCACATATTGACGGAAAATCTGCCACTTTTATCGTTGTTAGATATATATTTCTCATCGAATCGAGTATTCGGAGGGCGGTAAACACGAATACGACTGCTGTGTGTTGACTGAAAAGTTTTTTCGTCTGTAAAGATTACATTGTTCCAAAAATTTACATCATGCGCTAAAAATTCAAGCGCAAATCTTACTCGAGCTTCTTTATGTTCAACTTTAAGTGAGTATTTCTGTGCTGCTGCATGACAACGTAGCTCCGATTCTCTTACTCGCCGGCGACCAGTACTACTCAATCAGAAAAATTAATTTCTTCAGCAGCCTGAATAACTGAGTAAAATGGATTTTCTACTAAAGCATTTACCAATTGCAAATCTTGTTGTTGAGTTGATATCCGTCGTCGTCCTGATCCAGGATTTCTACTAATCGTACCGTTTATTCCCCACTTTCTTAAAATGTTACACACCGAATTTTTGTCAATATTATAACGCAGTGCAATTTGTCTCATTGACCATCCATCTTCTGCTTTAGCAATAACTCCAGATTTAACTAAATCGCTTATATGAGGCATATTAGTTTTTTGCACAGTTGCAAATAAATTAGGACAACTAACTGACAATGTCACAAAAATTAAAGTTAGATGTACACAACTAGATTTTAGCAAAATGCCGTTATAAAACATGTCCTTTTTTTGCTCACGACCGTAGTAGCACCGGGTCTAGGAATTTATTTATTTTTTAAACAAACTTTATGCAGTTAAAATATTTTCTTCCAGATTTAATTTGACTTTTACACAGAAGTACAAGGATAACCCGGAGAAACTAAGCATTGTCTTGGATTCAGTCGACTGGTTAACGAGTTACATGCTCCTCTATGACAGCTCGTTCTCTTTGTTTGATCTATCTCGTAAATCGGATTACAAGAGATGCGAAGGTGATATACGATTAAACTGGAACGGACTTGGATACAAAACTATACTTGAGGTAATGATGCAGAAATACCCTGATCCAAGAAAACAACTATCTATCGATGATAAAATATTCTTGAAAAAAGAAGTAACTAATATTATTTGGAATAACACAGACAATACTAATATTTTAATTCGATGTTTAGATAACACTTTATTTGAGGCTGACCACGTTATATTTACTCCTTCTTTGGGGGTTCTGAAAGCAAGTCACGATAAAATATTCCAACCAAAATTACCAGATGAAAAAATACGAGCGATTGAAAATTTTGGTTTTGGAGCAACTATGAAAATTGTACTAAAGTTTCCTATAACCTGGTGGAATAAAGACGAATTGTCTGGATTTGTTTGGAAATCTGAGGATAAAGACAGGATTATTTCAGAGTTCTCCCAAGGCCCTGTTAAGGTTATTATTAATCTGTATAATTAAAATTATTTGATATTTTACTGCTATCAATTCCAGTGAAATAATAGTACAGGCGAAGTAGCATCCGACAAAATTGTTATTGAATTCTTTGATCACAAACAACTTTTAAAAAAAGTCCTTATTGATCCACTTTTTCCCAATTATCTGGAAACGGAGAAAATTGACGCGCTTCAAGGACCCTTTCTTGGGCCATTACTTTTCGTAATATAGATCAAATATACACGAAATTTTGTATCTTCAATCAAATATGTTCTATTCTCTGAATATACAATTTTAATATATTATGCGAATAGAAACTTAAATGAATTATTTCTGCATTTCTCTGAAACTATAGCTAAAGCTAGCAACTGTTTTACCATTAATAAATTAAAATTAAATGAAGTTAAGATTCAAGAGATTACATGCTCTTTCAATTCAAATATTGCATATAATCTCTCTATCATAACTAAACTCTACTGTCTCCTTTATGGGAAATATTCATTAATACTTTTGTCGTCTATTGGAATCATTTTCATTTACGAAGTGTCAATATCTTCGTATAACAACCAACTGTAAAAAATATTAGACTTTAAATTATAATGAGTAATTTACAGCTTCGTGCAAATGAATTTGGGACACCAAAATTTAATTGTTGAAAATTTTGCTAAAACGCATTTTTTTATTTTAAGAATGGAAAATCATGGTTACGATCATCTGTTAAGTTTTTCCAAGCTGAAAACAATTCAAAAGTTTTAATTGGATTTTTTTCTGGTGAAATAGTTCCGGATTTAGAGAGAGAGTCGGATCAAGTTATAATAGATGGTTGTATGTATCTATTTCATAAATTTTTGGGGAAAAACTTTACTGTTGTTGAGCCAGACTATATGATAAGGTGAAGTAGGGAACAGTTTTATAGTTTACAATTTTAACAATACTTTATGCTACAGGTCATCATGGTATAATAATCCTCATTTCCGTGGAACGTATTCTTATGAGTCGGTTAAAGGCAATACTACTGGGAAAAAACATCCTGAAAAGCTAGCTTATCCTTTAAGATACGAAAACGGAGATCCATCTGTGTTATTTGCTGGTGAAGCCACTCATCCCTATTACTTTTCAACAGTACATGGTGCAATTGAATCGGGATACAGAGAAGCCGATAGATTAATAAATATATATAAAAAAAATAAAAGAATACAATATTAAATTAAATAAATAATAACATTGTACGTAGTTTTATCCTTGGTTATTAATTAACTTACTGATCGCAAATCCTTAAGCCCTTAATAGTAGGGGAGTCCGCGGCATTACGATTTCAATGATTTTTCAGTAGTTTAAATTTCTCCGAAGAAAAAGTTCCATTACCACTGATATTTCTGGAGTTTTTAAGGGGTAAATTCATTTATTGAACATGTAAACATAAATTATGCATATTTTTCATCGCGGCACATCCCTTTCCTTGTTTCGCTTTTCAAGGTAATGGTAGCCAATGCAGGAAAATAGGTAACAAAAAAATCGGTTTTTCGGAAAATGCTCGGAAAGTATCAGTTTTACTGTAAAATATGTACACATGAAAATTATAGGTAATAAAAGGCAGCACAATTTTTTTTTTAACTTCGTGCGACCTACTGGAGCCGAGATGGATTATTTGAAATTTTGTCAGGGGCGAGCGTAGGTGCGTCTTTACTATGTACATACTTCGGTATGCGATGTAAAGCAACGACAGGCGCGGTTAGTACTTGGATTGGTGACCATTCCAACGGAAACCGCGTTCTCGCCTCACACATCTTCCAGCGGCTTGTATATCAGTGTATGCGCGGAAGCTATACAACCTTAGGCGAGGGTTGTATAGGAGATATACCATCCTTCGGAGGGGATGTAAAGCCGTCGGTCCCTTGTCTATTAAATGTTAGGCAAGTAAAAGATCCCTACTCTTCTTAAGGGAAGAGGTTCGGCAAAATTCCTGGTTGGGGGTAGCTCGTCTACAGGTGTCGGTGTTAGGCCTCAGTAGCGGAAATAGGCCGACGTTAAATAAATGTATAAAAAAAAAAAAAAATTTGTCAGTTTTGCGACGCAGCGAAAACGCGCGTTCTTCTCTAAAATTTCAAAAATGGTTGTTCAGATCGCAAAATGTTTCAAATGATAGTTGTAGAGAAATCGATTACGAATAATTTCCTTTTATTTTTTATTTCCATTCGATCAATATTGGCAGAGATATGGATTTTTAAACATCTTTATAGCGCACTAACAGAACATTTGTTTCATGATAAATTCTATAAAAATTCGAAAAGGATAGATCGTACGCATATAGTGTTTCTAATGAAAGTTAAAGAGAATCAAATTTTGAATATGCTGGTGTATGTAGAAAATCGTTTTGATAACGAGTGAATGCATATAAAAGAGAAAAACATGAAAAATTGTCATTTTCAAGTGCATTTAGACAAATAGCAATTTTTTGATTGGCTTGAGGCAATAATGACACTAAAAGTGTTAGGAGAATTAAATTATCTGTAAAATAAGCTCCAAGTGATCTTCATACTATGAGTGATTCACGAGTTACAGCTGTTTAAGGCTTGAGCAAAAATTTTTCTTTAATTATAAATTAAGATTTTTTTGTAAGAACTTTGCATAAATTTAAAAAAAATATATGGGCCCAGTATGAAACGACTCAGAAATGCTCACAGAATAACTTCTGATACTTCAAAAAGTGAAGAAATATTATTAAATGTACTTCAAACGTGACGAAAATTGCCTGATTGCTAAAAATTAAAAACCAACCGCATTTTCAATCGTTTGCTCCTTGTCGCTATTTATTGAAAATCATTCATGAAAAAGTGTTTTTTGTAGGAAATTTTGTAAGCTTTCATTTAGGTCTTACAAAATTTTATTGTAAAGTCAAAAGAAACGATGATATATATAAAAAAAAAGGAATTATAAAATAATATTGGTTCAATTTTTCTGAACAAAAATAGTTTTCAAGAACCTTTTTTTAAAAGAAAATATACCTTGCGAACGATTTATGCTATTGCATTACTGTGATATGTATATAAACTAATAGTCCGGGAGCCCGTGATCAAAAATATGTAAGAAATGAGCACGCACGACATACAGGGTGTTGCATCATGAGAGGGACATAGCTTAATAGGAGGTAGAGAACATCAGTGGTAACCGGAACCTCCCATGGAAATGTCTCATTGGGCCTTCATTACGAAGTTACAGGGTGTTAAATAATTTTTGGCCAAACCTGTTTTTTGTCATAACTTTGACAGGGAATGAAATAACGGATTCATATTTGGTATGGCTAATGTACTAACGAGCCCCAAGAGGTACATGTATAAAAAAATATATCCAGGTCCGGACTCACTATAATTTATGTTTCTTCTTTGCATCAATAAAACATCACCCTGTATATATTTTTTTGAAATTTCGATACGATATTCGAAAAGAGCAAGAAAAAACAAACAAAATGGCCTATTTCATTTTTTTGTTACACCTTCGTGGTTATTTAAATACGTTGTTAAATGTGCAAGAAAATGGATTACAGAACCCTATTAAATGAGAGGCACGTGAAATAAATAGTTTTATAACTAAAATTTGCAAAAATTCTATTGAGCCTAGGTAATCTGGGTGAATCCTAATTCCGGCACGTTTTAAAGGTCCATTTTGGTAAAAAACTGTGATCCTAATAAGTAATCGGGTATGAAATAACAAAATTTTTAATCAATCACAGTAGGCTTGTTCAAAGTGACAGATAATAAAAAGAAATCTCCTAAACAGTTGAATAATTGTTTGTTAGTAATTTAATGTGTCAATAATCTGCATTTAGTTAGTGAAAACTTGTGAAAATATTTTAACTATGCCAGTAAAATTTACAAACGTGGAATATGCTGACATAATATTCATCTATGGTTTCTGTAATGGAAATGGTAGGTCGGCGGAAAGAGAATATCGGCTGCGTTTTCCTGGTCGTCGATGCCCTAATCATAAAACCTTTAGTACGGTGTTCCAGTATGCAAGACAACACGGAAAGTTTCCTACTTCTGCAGTTGCGGAGCGTGTTTTACAACAAGGTGTGCAGGAACAAAACAATATTATAAACGTAGTTCAAGAAAACCCAAATATGAGCACTAGACGAATCAGTTTGGCAACTGGTATTCCTCATTGGCGAGTATGGAGAACCCTAAAAAGAGAACGTTACCATCCATATCATATCCAGCAGGTACAGCGTCTTCAACAAGGCGACGATATCCCCCGCCTGGCATTTTGTCATTGGTTGTCTAACCATCGCCCAGTCATTTACAGAACCTTATTTACGGATGAGGCACAATTTACAAGGGATGGAGTAAACAATTCACGAAATAATCATAAATGGGCACAGGAAAACCCACATGCGGTACGCCAACGCCGTTCGCAACACAGGTTTTCTGTAAATGTTTGGGTCGGACTTGTGAATAGACATTTGATAGGGCCACATTTTTTTGAAGAAAGATTGAATGGTGAAATTTACTTTGATTTTCTTCAAAACATTTTACCGAATATGTTAGAAAATATCGGTATAAGAGGCATGTTGTTTCAGCATGATGGGGCCCCACCACATTTTAACCTTCAAGTAAGAGAACACTTAAACAATGTGTATCCTAATAGATGGATTGGACGCGGGGGTCCACATGAATGGCCACCAAGATCTCCTGATTGTAACCCTTGTGATTACTTTTTATGGGGCCACTTAAAAAACGAGGTTTATAGCATTGAAATTGAAAGTAGACAACATTTAATCCAGCGCATCGTTACAACCTGCGACGAAATACAGAATAATCCAGAAATGATACGTCGAGCAATTGGTGACCTTTCTAAATGCGCAAGAAAATGCACAGAATGTGGGGGAGGACATTTTGAAAATTTACACATTTAGTTATTGTTTTGTTATTTATTGTTAATTGAATGGAAAATATTTTATTTATTTAGATTTTAGTTTGTTCTCTTTTCCAATTTTTATTAAGTATAAAATGTTGATGATTTTCTTGATCAAAGTAACTGGTTGCTTAGGCCTAATTGGTTTAAATTATCTGTCACTTTTATTCTTTGAACAAGCCTACTGTGATTGATTAAAAATTTTGTTATTTCATACCCGATTACTTATTAGGACCACAGTTTTTTACCAAAATGGACCTTTAAAACGTGTCGGAATTAGAATTCACCCAGACCACCTAGGCTCAATAGAATTTTTGCAAATTTTAGTTATAAAACTATTTATTTCACGTGCCTCTCATTTAATAGGGTTCTGTAATCCATTTTCTTGCACATTTAACAACGTATTTAAATAACCATGAAGGTGTAACAAAAAAATTAAATAGGCCATTTTGTTTGTTTTTTCTTACTCTTTTCGAATATCGTATCGAAATTTCAAAAAAATATATACAGGGTGATGTTTTATTGATGCAAAGAAGAAACATAAATTATAGCGAGTCCGGACCTGGATATATTTTTTTTATACATGTACCTCTTGGGGCTCGTTAGTACATTAGCCGTACCAAATATGAATCCGTTATTTCATTCCCTGTCAAAGTTATGACAAAAAACAGGTTTGGCCAAAAATTATTTAACACCCTGTAACTTCGTAATGAAGGCCCAATGAGACATTTCTATGGGAGGTTCGGGTTACCACTGACGTTCTCTACCTCCTATTAAGCTATGTCCCTCTCATTATGCAACACCCTGTATAGTAACTATTAACAATAAGTATGAAGCATTGGCACCGGTCCGGGAGACGCGTGCGGGGCGTTCTTGCATGATATCCGTTATCAAGATGTACAAATTCCAGTTCAAATGCGAAAAATGAGCACCTATGAAACTTCGATAGTATTAACTTCTGAATAATTAACAAAGAAAAACCATCTCTTACACCTGGCAAGTGGTGCAAAATGGTTCTTACACGCTGTTGATTAGGTAAAACTCCCCGGAAAATTGCGAAATCTGCACCATTAAAATCGAAGTTTCTTTAAAGTGTAGAAGGTATATAAACAGAAAAATGATTTCTTATAGCTGGACCGTGGTGCAAAGTACTTCTTAGGCATGTTCAAACTAGAAATCACGTTCGCGTCGCCTCGAGTTTTGATCGCATCAGCGCTCATTTTTTCGTTTGTTAAAATCAATAAAAATAATCTTATGTTATCGGTTTTACGTTTCTGTTCTCTACTACGGATAACAAACGGTTGAGTTTTGGAATCGCGTGTTCATAGTCTTAGAGACGGTGAAAAGTAATGATCGAACGTTGCGATAATAGTCTTGTTGTGTCCTGCTGTTGGAAGCGACGCTTGCTTGGCGCTTCCATTTTTCCATGCCCTGACGGGCTGTAATAGTAACCCCGCTTTCTTCCGAAAGGGTAAAAAGGGGCCTTTAGCGATTTTAAGGAAAAATCCCGAAATTTTAGAAAGTTTTGCTAATATCACAGTTACGCATGCGCTCAATATTGTAAAAGAATTTATTTGTAAAATGTACTAAATTAACGTTTCAAGATCGGCAGCTTTCAATAAAATTTATCCGGTTAATGATAACAACTTTTTGCAAACAAAAATGAAAAACTTTGATGGGGTCGTTCTCCCACCTTGTAAGAACGAGCGGACGTAGCAGATCTTGCGTGCAATATGCATTGCAACCATATGGAGGACAGCACATAATGGCCAAAGCTCCAAATATCTCTTGGGAATCTTTCGGTTGGGCACTGCAGGACAATCAATGCTGCTTCCGGTGGTTTACAGAAGATCAATTACCTGTCACCGTTGACGAAATACAGTATCTCCTACAGTGGTGAGTCTGATACTTCTGACGAATTTTCATTCGTCATTGATTGAAATACTTGAAAGTTATATGTGTTTTGCTCCTTAAAATATTTACTAAGATCTGTAATGAATGATTGTATATTTTATTAGTATCGAGATAGCTTATATTATATTTTCCAAAAAAAAATGTTCTGCTCAATAATAAAAATATTAATAATAGAAAAATTACATTTTCATCTGAATTAAAAAAGAGGGCAGATAATCTCAAATCACTAAACTGGTTAAGAAAAAATATTAATGACCCACATATTGGGATATTCAGTATAGACATTTAAAAACAATCATTTTTCTCAAATTATAAATTACTCATCTAATATAAACAGAACTATGTGGAAAATAATTAACAACAATTTGGGAAATGCCGGTAAGCAAACCATCCCTAAAATAATAATGTCAAGTGGTAAAACATTAAACAATCCTTGGCAGATTTCAAATGCTTTTGGGGAATATTTTTCAAACCCAGTAACAACTCCTACTCTGCACCTCAGAACAATACTGTACAATATCTAAAAAACCAAGCATCAACTCTGAGTTTGCACATATTTAACCATTTTAATAAATAATTCTGTTTATCTTGGTCAATTCCCTAGTTTACTTAAAACAGCTAAAGTTGTGCCTGTGTTTAGGCGAATGTCTTGAAATTTCAAATTAAAGGGCCATTTCAATTTTAAGCAATTTCTCAAAGTTAATACAATAGAATACATTCTTTTCTAAATATAAATAAATTATTAACAACTTGCAGCATGGTTTTAGAGTTGGTCGCTCAACTAAAACAGCCACGATTGACTTTGTGCAGTACGTTCATGATAAGATAGACTCCAGCGAGTAAGTGTTTGGTGTGTTTTTTTATCTCTCCCGGACTTTTGACAATATAAACCCGATTTTCTTGTCAAATAAATTAGCAGCAATAGGCATCGTAGGATCGATTAATGATTGAATAAAATCTTATTTGACGGACGGGTCTCTGGTTGTTAGAGTAGGAGAGGTGGACTCCCAATTGTATAATACAGACCTTGGAACGCCACAAGGGAGTATATTGGGCCCCTTACTACTTCTCTTGTTTGTAAACGATTTACCAGACTACATATTACAACACGGGGGTTATTTATGTACGCTGATGATCCCACAATTGTAGTATCAGCGGTTAACGTCTCAGGTGCTATCGACAGAGTCAATATCATATCAGAGGAATTTAAGATCTGGTGCAACAGAAATAAATTAATTATAAATTTAAATAAGACTGAATATGTAAAACTTTCTTATGGGAACCGCGCTGTACCAGACATAAACTTCTCTCTAGATAATACCCAAATTAAAATTACAAATGTAACAAAATTTTTAGGTATTAAGGTAGATGAAAATCTTAATTTTTCTGAACATGTTAACCAGGTATGCTCTAAGTTGAACAAGTCTTTCTTTGCGCTGTCTTCTTTAAAAAATGACTTAAATGAGACTGCCTTATTGTCATTATATTATGCCCAAGTATACTCAGCAATAAGCTATAATATTACGGTCTGGAGTCAATCTACAGAATCTACTCGCGTCTTAGACTAATGTTTAACTTAGATTACAGGGAGTCATTCCGTGAAACTTTTAAGTGTAGATGCATATTAACTTTTACATCAATCTATATACTGAAAATATTATGTTTTGTATATCTAAATCAAACCAAATTTAAAAAAAATGTAGACTTTCATGATTACCCAACAAGAAATAAAGAAAAGTTCTGTCTTGGTAAATGTTTGCACGAGAAATATAAAAAGTCTACGCAGGTTGTAGTCTCTTTAAAATTTTACCTAATGCAATTAAATTGTCACGTTGTTTTGCTGAGTTTAAAAGAAATTTAAAATCATTTTTAATCGAAGTTGTTTTTATACTTTAGAAGAGTTTATCACTGAGTGTTGTATTGTATAAACGTATTATCTCCCAGGTACCTTCATTTTTGTATGAAACCAGTGTATATGTGTACACTTTATGCGTACAGGTGTTTTTATCAAATATTTTCATTATCTGTAAATCGAATTGGATTGTTTTTACTATATCCAATTTTTAGGATTTTATATTTATGTATTTTAGAAAATTAACACTGACTTACCTTATTCATATTTTGTATGGCAAAAAAGGTTAATAAATATATTCTATTCTATTCTATTCATAAATATAATTTTTTAAAAAGAGATTACATGATATTGTTTGTAAAATATCTGCCTCAACTTATTTATGACATAAGATTATTTTTATTGACTTTAACAAACAAAAAAATGAACGCTCATGTGCTGAACGTGATTTCTAGTTTCGAACATGCGTAAGAAGTACTTTGCACCACGGTCCAGCCGTAAGAAATCATTTTTCTGTTCGTATATATTCTACACTTTAAAGAAACGTCGATTGTATTGGTGCAGATTTCTCAATTTTCCGGGAAACTTTACCTAATCAGTAGCGTGTAAGAACCATTTTGCACCACCTGCCAAGTGTAAGAAATGGTTTTACTTTGTTAATTATTCATAAACTACATACTGTCAAAGTTTCATGGGTGCTCATTTGTCGCATTTGAACCGGAATTTTTACATGTTGATAACGATGCCAGTGCTTCATACTTATTGTTACTAGCTAATTTCATTATATGTGGTACGTAGTTATTAAGTATTTTTATACTCAAATATTTGCAAACCCTATATTAATCTACTAATAGTGGTTGCCTATCTAATTCATTCCTAAACATATATTTAATTCTTATCATTAAAGTTTTTTTCATAGTTTTTACATTTCCGCGTTTTTGTTAAGTGGCATAAACGAATTTTGGTATAGACGCTAAGAAGATTCTACGAAGGCGTAGAAGGGCCACCCTATTATTTTTATTGAAATTCCGACTTTGAACTCGGAATTCCGACTTTGAACTCGGAATTCTGACTTTGAACTCGGAATTCCGACTTTAAACACGGAATTCCGACTTTCAACTCGGAATTCTGACTTTGAACTCGGAATTTCGACTTCAAAGTCGGAATTCTTGTTTTAATCTACGTTACGTAACAGTTCAGTTCTCCCTTCGATCGTGGAAGAATATACCTCTGTATTAATAAATGTGGATTAGGACGGGCAATCGAGACAACATTAGATGCATACCAATTCATAAGCTTGTAGAAATTCATGGTACTGAATTATGTAATATACTTTCGGCGGCTCACATATTAACCGGATGCGATTACACGAGCAGCAAAATTGGTTCGAAAAAATCAATTTTAAAAATTAATCAAACAAAGAGTTTCAAAAATTTCGCTTTAGGTCCTATAGAATCTTGCATGGCACAGGCTGAAGAATTTCTTGTGTTAACGATAAAGCCTAGTTCATCTTGCAAAACGTTTGATGAACTGAGGGCTTGGTTTTATTATAACTCCAAAAATTTTGTTCCAGAGAATTTACCACCAACCTGATTCACTCATGCTGATCACATTAAAAGAGCATACTATTGTGTTGATTTGTATTTTAATTGTGATAGAGGAATTAACTATGATCCATTAGATGTCACTAAATACGGTTTTAAACTAGAAGCAGATAACGAATTATTAAAACCAATTTGTAATTTACGTTGCATTACGGAGAGTTTTCTTTTGATGTGCTCTTGCAAAACAGAATGTGAGAAAAAATGTTGCACTTGTAAAATAAATTTGAGTGCTTTGTTAAAATTTCTGCAAATGCAATAATTTTAATTTGTGTAAACACAAATAATTAAATTTCAATTTACAATCACCGCAAAGATCTTATTTTGTTTTATAACATAAAACATAAAGTCGGAATTCCGAGTTCAAAGTCGGAATCCGAGTTTAAAGTCGGAATTCCGTGTTTAAAGTCGGAATTCCAAGTTCAAAGTCGGAATTCCGTGTTTAAAGTCGGAATTCCGAGTTCAAGCTCGGAATTCCGAATTAAAAGTCAGAATTTCAATAAAAATAATAGAGTGGCCCTTTTAAGCCTTCGTAAGATTCACTTTATCATAGCAAAATTTTATATTAGTCTCGCAATTAGTGTTATAACTTTGTTTTGTTTAAAATTTTATGTGTGTATATAATTTGTGCATTTACGAAGGAAGAGCCGGCCGACAGAACTGGGAGCACCAAACATCAGAGGTGAGTTTTATGCCACTCGCATAAAAAATACAGTCCATTATTTATTTTCTTGTTCATATTTTATCATTTGGGATATTTATAACCGAAGCACGGTTAAAACCCATACAATATGTCATGTGTGCTCATTATCCCGTACAAAAAAAACGCGGGCTCTCGGACTAAAGTAAAAATAGGTCAAAACTAATTTTGAAAAAATTGTTATGGACAGTTCTTGCAGGAAAATCTTAATTTATTATAAAAAAGAAATTTTTGCTCATAGCTTTAAACAACTGTATGAAGGTCACTTGGAGTTCATTTTACAGATAATTTAATTCTCTTCAAAAAACCTTTAGTGTCATTATTGCCTCAAGCCAACCAAAAAATTGCTATTTGTGTAAAAGCACTTGAAAATTACATTTTTTCATGATTTTCCCTTTTATCTCCGTTCACTCGTTATCAAAACGATTTTCTACATACACCATCATATTCAAAATTTGATTCTCTTTAACTTTCATTAGGGACACTACGTACGATGTATCGTTTTCGAATTTTCATCGATTTTATCATGAAACAAATGTTCTGATAGCGCGCTATAAAGATGTTTAAAAATTTATATCTCTGCCAATATTGATAGAATGGAAATGAAAAATAAAAGAAAATTGTTCGTTATTAAATTCTCTACAACTTTCATTTGAAATATTTTGCGATCAAAACGTCCGTTTTTGAAATTTTAGCGAAGAATACACACGTTTCCATTGCGTCGCAAAACTGTCAAAATTTCAAAAAATCTATCTCGGCTACAATAGGTCGTACAAAGTTTAAAATAAAAATGAAATTGTGCGGATTTTTATTACCTATAATTTTCATGTTACATATTTTACAGTAAAATTGGTACTTTCCGAGTTTTTTGCGAAAAGCCGATTTCTTAAAACTATTTTCTCCCCCCCCCCTCCCCTTCGCCGGCATCTACGGGTGGGGACTATTGATATGTTAAAAAAAGTACCACAAAATAACCCCGTTTCCAAAATTTCAGCTCGCTCTAAATTATTCCATCCAAATTTTCCTATTTTATTGGGCTAGAGGAAAAATATCAACTGACAATTTGGCCATTGAGTTGCCTGGAGTTTTATTATTGTAAAATTTATAGGCACTCTCGAGTTATAGCGATATCTCTATTTCCTACAGGAAGTCCATTCTTATGCTTACTTGTATACATAAATTAGATAAAATAAGAAGTATCTTTGATTTTTAGTACACAGTGCATTTGGATTATGGAACCAATTTTTCACAATTGTAATTGTACGGTAGCTTGGAACTTTTAGATAAAATTGAAAATATTTTGCTAAACATATCTAATTTTTATTTCATTCATTCAACTGTTAACGTAAAAATTTCTTGGATCAGTATAGAAACTTAGAGGCTACAACACATTTTGACAAAATCCATGCTACATTACAAATTCGTTTTCAATACCAAATTCTTACAAATTTTATCAAAATTAAAGAAATTTATTATCTTAAATGAATAATTATTATTTTTAAAATTTACATTCTATTATTCTGATATGTTGGATTTTGTGCATATCTACTTCTATCAACGTCAGAATAAATTCTTCTCTCGGGATTTTTCTTGATCTCCCTAACACTAACATCAGTAGAAACTTTTAGTGGATAAGGTGGTTTTTTACTATCAGTTTCGTCATATCTGGATTTCGTATAAGGTCTTCTAAGTTGATATGATGGCTCTGGAGAGAAATATCTGTCATCGTATCTATCCCTATACTGGTAACGATCTCTCAAATCTACATTTGGCGGGGTCCTGGAGATATCTGGTAAAGTGGCATAGTAAATTATTCTTCTTTGCCTGCCCTTACTCCCACTATAATTGTTGTAATTGTCGTGGGATCGTTCAGGATAATCGTAATATCTAGAGCGAGATTCGTATTCGGTCCATGGTTCCCTCATATCGTAGTTGGAATACCTTTCATTTCTAAAACAATATAAAAACATTAAATTTAGATGCTTGGTGTTGCAAATACCTTTAATTTAGTTAAATAAGTTTAATAAAAGCTTTTAAAAAAGTCAAAAAGAAAGCACACGACAACGTGAAAAAAGGCTTATATTGAGGTTATTCTTGAAAGAAATAAAAAAGACCGAAAAAATGTGGAAAACTTTACACAACTGGGAAGTTTGTAATGGTAATCTTAGCCTGGTTTTCTGAATATTTGTATGGCCATTCGCAAAGAATCAAAATCAATAAAGCAGTTCACTCTGATTTTGGTCACACCAATTCCGGTGTACCCCAGGGTAGCATTCTTGGCCCATTGTTATCTCGATTTTTACATTTGATCTCCCTAATACTATAGAATATTCTCAACTTCATTTGTTTGTCTTGTAATGGAGCTAATGCTATTTAGTAAATCTTGATCTTTGACCAGTGTGATAAAAATGGCCTTGACGCAAATTCAACTAAAACAGTGGCTTTCTGTATAGGTCCCGATTGCCAGCGAGATGATATTTGTAATAATTACCTGGAAATTAATAACTCCACAATAGAGTGGATATCTTCAGCAAAGAATCTCGGCCTTATTATGATAAATTATATTTTAATGACCACGTTAACTACATTGTCCAAGTTTCATTTCTTAAATTGAAGTCAATGTACCATTTAAAATATCAGATAAATGAAAATACAAAACTTCGATTAATAAAATGTTTAATTTATCCACATATCGATTAATGCTGTGTGATGTACTACAATTTTATACCAAATTACAATTAACAAAAGCTACAGAGAACATAAAATGATTGCATTCGGTTTGTTTGTAACGATACTTATGTAAATAATATAACCCCTAGATTCACAGATTATCAGAAATTAAAATTAATAATTGAGTAAATTATGTGTATTTATTGTTTTTATATAAGTTCTTATCGTTTAAAAACCCTACATATTTACTTAATTTGCTGATTATGGAATCTAGCGTTCATAATGTTAGAATAATATTTTCCCATCCCTCAGCATAACTTCACTAAATTCGAAAGATGCTTTTCGTATAATGGTCCATGTCTATTAAACACTGCTTTAAATAAGATAAATTTGTCCGAGGGAGCTTTTATTAAACATATAAAAAACTTTACTATCTAATAATATGTAATAGTTTTTCATCTCAACCACATTGTACTTTTCTTGCATATTATGATATTTATATTGAGTTGGTTTATTTATTGTGTATTATTTGAACTTTGCCTTTTTCTTATAAGTGGAACGGAAAAATTGCCTAGCCAAATTCCTACCCTGTGTACATTTCTTTTCTTTTTCGTTAGAGCAATGAACATTTATATCTTTGTAGAATGAAGGTTTTCACAGCCGTTGTCCAATGAAATAGTTTCTTCCGGGTCTTGCCGTGGTCGTCGAACTTAACTTGACGTTTCGCTGATCATCCTCTCAGCTTCTTCAGAAGGATTCTAAAGGCTGAATTTGTTGTGTTACGCTCCTCGTTGTGTACCTAGGCACTGCTTCGCTTCGCTGGTCATTCGTCGATGCTGGTACTTGGAAGTGCTAGTCTCCACGTGTTACTAAGCCATCCCCATCCTCACTGCTAAAGTTGTTGCTGTTTTTCATAATTTCCAGTGACTCCCTAACGATTCGTGGATAATTGTGCGTACTCCTGACTAATATACTGACGTTCTCGTAGTCGATTTTGTGGTTCTGTTATTATGGACATGCTCTGCTATCGCCGACCTATCTGTGTATCCAAATCTGGTAGTCCTCTGATGTTCTTTTATTCTGCACTGGACAGTCCGTCCTGCTTGTCCGATGTAGCTCTTACCGCATGTGCACTTCAACTGTTAAACACCTTTTGTTAACAGTTTGGGGACTGGGTCTTTGATTGAGGGAAGCAACTGCTGTATTTTCTTCACTGTTCGAAACCGTATACCTACTTTCTTTTTGGATAAAGTCTTCTTCAGCCTATCTGTGACTTCCGCGACGTAGGGTCGGCATGTATACGTTGTTGTTTATTGCTGTTCTTCTTATGTTGTTCTTCTCTGGTTATTTATTATTCGTTGTATATTGCTTTGACTGTATCGGTTCTTCTCTAAAGCTTGTTGGACATTCTGTAGTTCCTCGGATTTGTTATCGTCGTCGCATATTGTGTTGGCTCTGTGGACCAATGTTCTGATTAACGCACTCTTCTGTAGTGGATGGTGGTGAGATATCGCATGTAGGTAACGATAAACAGCATCCAAGTATCAAATTTATAATGGAGACCGAGCAAGATGGAGCTTTATCGTTCTTAGATGTATTAGTGAAAATGTCACACAATGACAAGCTGGCCCACGGCGTCTACAAAAAGAAAATACACAGTGATCGTTACCTATATGCGACATCTCACCACCGTCCACAAAGCCAACATAATATGCGACGATGATAACAAACCAGAGGAGAACAACAGAAGAAGAACAGTAACAACCAACAACGTATGCATGCCGACCCTATGTCGCGGAAGTCACAGATAGGCTGAAGAGGATTTTATCCAAAAAGAAAGGTGTACGGTTTCGAACGGTGAAGAAAATTCAGCAGTTGCTTTCCTCAATCAAAGACCCAGTCCCCAAACTGTTAACAAAAGGTGTTTATCAGTTGAAATGCACATGTGATAAGAGCTACATCAGACAAACAGGACAAAGTATCCATTGCAGAATCAAAGAACATCACAGGAACACCAGATTTGGATATACAGATTGGTCGGCGATAGCAGAGCATATCCACAATAACAGAACCATAAAATTGACTAAGAGAATGTCAATGTATTAGAGAGGAGTACGCGCTATTATCCGCGAATCATTAGGGAATCACTGGAAATTATGGAAAACAGCAACAACTTTAACAGAGAGGATGGGTATCGATTTAGTAATACGTGGAGACTGGTATTGCTAAATACCAGCATCGCGGTAAGTCACTGTCAACCAAACGCGCCAAATGAGCAGCGAAGCGAACCAAGCACGACGAATGGCCAGCGAAGCGAAACGGTGCCTAGGTACATAATGAGGAGCGTAACACAACAAATTCAGTCATTAGAATCCTTCTGAAGAAGCTGACAGGACGATCAGCGAAGTCAAGTTCGACGACCACGGTAAGACCCGGAAGAAACTATTTCATTTATTTAGTATATTTTCCAAAGTAATAACCCTACTAAAGTAATGTGGCAACTCAAAGTAACAATAATTTCATCAGTTTGTCGATGCCATTTAGCATTTTCTGGGCAATAATTTTTATTTTATGGAGTGGATAAAATTTAGGTGGCGTCCTGAAAAAGAATCGAAAATACACTAGCATGTATCACATTGCATTTCTTAGTTTGGTCCAGAGCGAGACACAATGAATGAAATTTTGATAAAAAACTCATTTCCAACATGATGAATATTGCATGAAGAAAAGAAAATATTAAAGTATTTGAGATCAATTTTAGAAATATTTAATTTAGACTTTAATATGCGAAATAAATCTACGCCTATTATAAAATTTACGAAGTCTATAGAAATTATATATGCTTAAAAATATTCTGTATTTACCTATAGTTCATGGGTGAAGGCGGTATATAATTCCTTGTATATCTTGGTTGATAATAATCCATGTCTCTATATGGATCTCTAGCAAAATTCTGAGACAACTCCTTGTTCAAGCTTCTAGCCCTTGCCTCGCGATCATATCTGTTATATTCTGGTCTAAGAGCACTTTCTGACATTCCTTGTGTCACAAAATTCACTCGTGGAGCTCTAATATTCTCATTTTCGCGTTCGGTTGAGGATTGCGAGTTATCTTCATGTTCCTCATTTCTTCGAACTGGATATACTTGTTTTACCCATTGGTCTTTCGTTGCGCCACGAGTTTCTCTCGCGGCCTCTTTATCATCATCTCTCGAATCCATTATCAACTTTTCAGTGTGTGGCAATGGCACTTCCTCGACCGATGATTTAGGATCGTGACTTGATGTATTTGTTTTTCTGAAAACATAAAGGTTTGTGTTAGTAGGGGTAAATTTCCTATAAATAGCTGAAATGCAAATTAAACAAATATATTTGTGACCAATATATGAAAAATGATGAAGAAACTAAGAAGTAACAATAATGTAAGAGAGAAATGTTGAAATAACAGAGTGAATCAAAATCGACGAACTTTGTTGTTTTCGAAGTTTCAACGAAGAACGCGCGCGTTTCCGTTGCGTCGAAAAACCGTCAAAATATCAAAAAAAATCTATCTCCGTTTCAATAGGTCGTACGAAGTTAAAAAAAAACAAATTGTGCTGATTTCTATTACTTATAATTTTCATGTGTACATATTCTACAGTAAAATTGATACTTTCCGAATTTTTTGCAAATACCCGATTTTTTTCGCCTATTAAAAGGATATAAATGCACATAGTCCACTGGGGATATGTCCAAAGAAGGGACACAACCCTTTACTGAAGAAGGGGCTTGAACAAAACGAAAACAACAGTTTTTATGTAGTCGAATTATGATATAGTTAACAATTGAGAAGATCATGAATATAGAGAAGAAAGAATCAAGCAAGCAGGGCACGAATAGAAAGAAAAAAGAATATTGCACAGGGAATCAATGATATATGCGCTGCGAAATCAGGAAAGTAGGAAATAGAAGACTCGGGAGAAAGGCAATACTAGAAGCAATAACATAAAATAAGATACGTGTCTACTAGGTTACCAAAGATTCTTGACCATGCCAAAACTAATTTGTCCTTAAGATGTCTAATAACAGAATGAGGTAAATCCTGAATTGTTTGAAAAATGGCTTCCATACCAAATGACTTTAATAATTTTTTTTGTAAATAATGTACCAAAAACAAATAATCATAACACTTTTATTTCTGATTCTTATTCTAACAAAGTGGCTCCTAATATTAGTACAAAATTTAATTTTACGGAGGTGTCCGTAGATTAAGTTAAAAAAAATAAATCGTATTAAATCTAATGGGTATGGACGGTATAGATCTGAACATGTTATCTCTAGTTATCCCGCAGTTAAGCAAACATTTGACTTTCATAATTAATAAATGCTTATTACTTTTCCTCGTCAATGGAAAAGGGCAAATATTATTCCCATTCCTAAAACTAACAATCCTACTGATGTGACTCAATTTCGTCCTATTAGCATACTGCCTACTATATCGAAAATTCTTGAAAAAATGGTCAAGGAACAACTGAGTGATTATTTGAGTATAAATAATATATTACCACCTACGTAATTTGGCTTTCGTCCGCATCACAGCACAACAGCAACGCTGTTGCAAGTCACTGATGGCATATTTAGGGAGTGTGATGCACATAAAAATATATGCTTAGAAGTCTTACACTACAGTAAGGCTTTCGACACTCTCATAATACTCTGTGCACCAAATTACATTACTTTGGACTTGGTACATTAGCTGTATCAGTTTTTCAGAACTATCTTCAAGGGAGGTGCTAGCGGGTGGGAGTTAATAACAATTTCTCACAATTTATTGATATAACGCAAGGGGTTTCACAAGGGAGTATTCTTGGTCCGTTACTATTTTAGATCTACACAGCCGATTTTTATAAGCATTTAGAGTTTTGTCAGTCACATCAATACGCGGATAATACCCAAATTTATTATTCATTTTTATCAACCGAATTTATTCAAGCGTCAAAAAATATTAGTTCTGATCTATTATTCATATCTAATGTATCTAAAGCACATGGACTAGTTTTAAACGAATCTAAAACCAATGTTTTGTTATTTGGTACAAATAGGGAATCAATTTTGCAAAACGCGGATTTTAAAATAATAATAATAAATTTAAATTTAAACAATGATTTTTGGAGAAGACTCCTAGATTATTTAGATCGTAATTTAATGCAGAAACAGCCTGCTCACATTCGGTTGGATCAAAAGAGAGATATAATTGGAAGTCATCGGCGTAATAGCGTTGTGAGCATGAGGTAAAAGCAGTTGGAAAACTAGAAGTATATATACTAAATAATAGAGGCTCCAGAATAGAGCCTTGTGGTTCTCCCTTGTTAATTATTAAAAAATTACCTTGATACATCACAGCTTGAAATCAGTCAGTGAGATAAGCAGAAAATAAGTTTAAAGCTGATTCACTAAGCCCAACGAAATGTAAAATTGATATTAAGAGTTCATCGTTAAGAGTATCGAAAGCCTTCGAGTAATCCAGTAATATTAATATAGTTAGTTTACTTTTATCTATTATATCATCTGTAATTTTTAACCAAGCAGTAGTGCAACTATGACTTGACCTAAAGCCTGATTAAGTTGATTGGATAACATTATTGTACTTGAGATGTTTTTGCAGCTGTGTTTCAATGACTTTTCTAACACTTTGGACAAGGTTGGTAAAATGCTTATCGACCTTATATCGTTTAAATTTAAAGGATTTGAACTTTTAGGTAAGGAATTACATGGCCTTTTTTCCAGCTACTTGGGAAGACTGAGTTTCTTAAACAAAAATTAATTATATGGGTTAGGTACGGTAATAAAAAAGGCAAACAGGGATTTAATGTTAAAATACTAATATTGTCAGCACCAGTAGCCTTGCTTTTTATGGTGCTTATGATTTTATGCGTATCAATTTCACTTATTGGCTCAAAAGTTGGAATCTAATGGACGAATTAATATTATTTTTATAAAATAAATTAGTATCAGTATCCGCTCTAATATTGAGAACAGAATTGACAAAGTGATCATTGCACACATCAACATTACTTAGGTTGTTTGGTAAGGTGTTTGTATTTTTATTGATATTCAGCAAGTCTTTTAAGGTATTTCACATTTCTTTAGAAGATTTATTTTTAAATCAAATTTTTTAGCGTTATCTTTTCTTTTCAATAATATGTACTTTTTCACTAGCCTAGTACTTTTTACGTCTTTGGACTTCTATTCATGATACACTTACAAAAATATTATAACTATTAGTACTAATACAGTTTCCCTTAAGTTGAATGGCTTAAGTCAGACTTCGCCGAGATTAATTCTAATTGTAAATTACAATCCAAATTAATTAATAAAGACAATTTATTGTTAGTATATTATTATATATACCTGTTATTTTCGTCATCCATTTTCTTCATTAGATTTTTCAAGTTTAAAACATCTTCAGACATTTTCTCTGTTGATGTAGATCTTTTAAATCGAATAAAGTCGTTTATCAAGAAGTTATTTGTTTCACTTGTCTCATCAATTATTGGCAAATCAGTACTAATTTCAATCGGATTTTCCGTTATACTTTCTGGATCTATAACTGCCAATTCCAGTGGTTTTCCCAACCTCGTTACAATACTCTTCCTCTCTTTACCATCATGTCTTAATAACGTGGATTCCACCGCCTCTCTCTTATTTCTTATATTATTTTTATTTTCTTCGTCTTTAATATAGGAGTTAAATCCCCCTGGTCTGGGAACATCCTTTACATTGCCAAAGTACTTATCGCTGTAGTCATCATAATCTGATCTACTGGACCTGAAAAAGTATTCTTTCGGATCGCCTTCTGAAACTGGAAATGATCTTTGAAGTCTTGGCATCAGTTCTATATCCATAGCGTTGTGTTGTACGTCGTCATGTTCAAAATCGAAATTTTCTATTGGTATATCTTCTATTTGGAAATATTTATCTGCACTTGTTAATTTCAGAGTTATACCAAGCATTAGATAAAATATCATTGTAACTGTAAAAAAATATAGAAGTATATTAATTAGAGGAAATTTGGATACCAAATTTTAAATTTAAATAAGTGTTTTCTCTCAATTACGGCACATTTTGAAAAATTATGTGTGATTCAAAAAAAATACAAAATACAAAATCTCACCTCAAGAAATACAAAAAAGACTAGGTGTTCAATTTGGAACGTGTAACTTTGATTTAAACTTAGAGTGGCAATAATAATAATAAAATAATAATAATAATAATAATAATAAAAATAATTTAATTATTAAGAATTTTCCCTTTAGGCTAGTCATCAGTCCTCAAGATTGGGGTTGGATTAAAAAAAAAATGGTCTGTTTCCTATTACTGCCAAAAACGAACCTGCTCCACAAGAAGTTTTACAAAGAATAAGCTATAAGTGTACAAAAGGCTGCAAAGCCGCATGTACTTGTAAAAAAGCTGGACCAAGATGTTCCGTTGTTTGTTCTGGATGTCAAGGACAAACGTAAACAAATGTCGAAATATATGTAGACGACTTAGATCAAGCCGAAGAAACCGAAGATAAGGTATTAGCTTTCTTGGAACAGGACAAAGACGAGAAGCCTGAATTTAACAAAGGTGATGCAGACGATAATGAAACCGACACTCGCAGTTTTATTGAGGGAACGTTTTAGACCTACAAAAAAATTCAAACTAATGTAAGCAGATTCATACCATGTGAGGAGATGCAACACTTGTTGTGGTTTTGGCCATCTATCAAACAGTTGTCATAATAAATTTCCAATTTGTTATCTATGTGCAGACTGTCACGAACCAAAAATGTTCAGTTTTACCATTAAAAAGTGTGCTAATTGTATATGGTCTAACAAAAATGTTAAAACTAATTTCGACATACACCATTCGGCCAAAGACACTAAGTATCCTAGCTACGTAAATAAACTTAATTTAATCAGCAAAGATTTTTACAAACTGTTACAAGTGAATAGCAACTAAATTCAAATAATACACTATGTATCGCTCATCATAAATGTGTAAAAAACAAAATTGAACAAGTGGAACTACTTTTATCCCAAGAAAATATTGATGTTCTATGTATCTCGGAAACCTGGATTAAACCCGAGGAATTTGATTACATGTACTTTCAAGGATATAATATCTTTAGTTATTTCTCGAGAAATTCATATACACATGGAGGAACTCTAATACTGACTAGAAACTCAATAAACGCAGTAGAAATAACTGATTTCGTTAATATAAGTGTAGAAGAAATCTTCGAATACTCATCAGTCAAAATCACTTTTGATAAAGTTATATATTATATCATGCGTATTTATAGAGCACCCATAATACTGATAATAAAGAATTTATGTTGAAATTCGTGGAATCACTTAACATCATATTTAATAAAATTCGGCCTACTTATATATATCATAATTTGTGGTGATTTTAACATATTTTTTTAATTCAAAAATAATCATACTTTAGAACTTATTGACCTTATAAATTCTTATTGTTTGTACCCAGTATTTGAAGAACCCACACGTATTCAAGGTAATAATAAAACTGCAATTGATTATGTAATTACAAATTTTAACGATATTTTGTTAGAGAGAGATATTTTAGATACAGGTCTGTCAGATCATACCTGTTAAAAAATTATCTTTGAGGTGAGTAAACCAAAAAATAGTTATCATACTTTTAGATCCTTTTCTAGGGCAAATATTTCAAAATTTAAAAATCTTTCAAGTAGTGAATTGTGGCACAATGTTTTAAACAGGCAATCAGTAGAAGATAAATATATTGAATTTAATAATACTTTATATTCTTATTATAACGCATCATTTAAATTTATTGCAAGGAATCTTGATGAATAAAATAATAAATGGATAACTGCCGGAATTAAAATTTCATCAGTTCGCCTTAAAGAATTTTATAAATTACAAAAAAATAGCATAATCACTGTGGATTTTATAAATCTTATTAAACTATCTACAATAGAGTTATACGTCAGGCAAAAAAATGTATTTTGATAACATTATAATAAACTCATCTAACAAGTCGTGCTGTTTGGAATGTAATTAATCAATCATTAAAAAAAGATAGACGCGCTAATATTAATCCAGAACTAGAAATCAACAATGTAGTAACTACAGATAAAATGGTCATTGCTAATGAATTCAATAAATACTTTTTAAATATTACAAAATCCTTAAATATACCAAATGATAATTTAAATAGAATTCGACCTGCAGCAAGTATGATGAAAATTCAATCTATTTAAAGCCTACCAATACATCCGAGGTTATTGATGTAATAAATGATCTAATAAACTCTAATTCAATTGGCCAGACTTTTTTCAATCAAGATTATTAAAGACTGTGCAAGTTTACTAGCGATACCTTTAACTGACATCATAAACCACTGTTTCACTGAAGGCACTTTTCCTGATTTATTAAAATTATCTAAAGTCATCCCCTTATTTAAAAAAGGTGATCGTAAGCAACTCTGCAACTATCGCCCAATAGCAATTTTATCTGTTTTTTTCAAAAATTATTGAAAAATTAATTGCAATAAGATTAACCGAATATTTAGAATCAAATTCAATTCTTTCTCCAAACCAACATGGTTTTAGAGAAAACGATCCACCATCTCGGCATTGGTTAATTTTCTTGACTTTATCTATAAAAATATTGATACTGGTCACAAAGTTATAGCATTATTTATTGACCTTTCTAAGGCATTTGACTGCGTAAACCATGAGATTCTCCTAGATAATATTGAGAATTATGGTACACGTGGTCAATGCAAAACACTATTAAAGCCATATTTATCTAATCGGAAACAATATGTTGATATCCTTGGATCAAAATCCGAAACGAAAAAAATAGATATTGGTGTGCTCCAAGGCAGTGTCCTGGGACCATTACTTTTCCACCTTTACATCAACGACTTCGATAATTCTTTAATAAATTTTTTTGTGCATTTGCTGACGATATCCCTATTGTTGTCTGCGACAAAATTCTAGATAACGTAATTGATCAGATAAATTCTGCCTTGATTAATATAAGTACCTATTTCTATGACAAAAAGTTAGTAATGAATCAAGAAAAAACAGTTTCCCTACATTTTCACCCTATTCGAGCTCTTCACACTTCCAGTTTACTGTTAAAACTAAACAGAAAGTCAATTGAACAAGTAACTACCTTTAAGTTCTTAGGTATCAACATAGATATGTTTTTAGATTGGAAATCACACGTCTCCTTTATTTGTAGCAAATGTGTTTGTAATTGTTTTGCGTTAAAAAGATTGAGCCACATAGAAAACATTAATACTGTTAGAATATTCTATTTTTTTAGTTTGGAGTCTAGACTGCGGTATGGTATTATCTTTTGGGGAAATTCATCTTCAGCAAGTCGCATATTTGTACTGCAAAAAGAGCTATCAGTTGTATGTTGAATTTAAACTATACGGAGTCGTGTAAATCGACATTTATTAATCAAAATATTTTAACCTTACCATGTCCTTATATATTCGAAATCTTAAAATTTGTTAAAAATAACCCTTCAACTTTTAATTCTCTCAATGTAAATCATGATTACCCCACACGACATGGATATAATCTGCAGTACAATATACATAGACTTGAAATATATAAAAATAACCCATATTACATGGGATCTGCACTCTATAATAAGCTAAGTATTGATATAAAAAGTATAATTAATACCAAAAAAATTTTCTCAAAATTAAAAAAATTTCTTTTAAGTAAAGTATTCTATTCCATTGAGGAATACTTAATGCATTAAATTTTTTCCTTTGTCTTCTCTCTCTTCATTTTTATTTTTCTTTCATATTTCGTTCATACTGTATTCTTTAGTAGTGTAATTCTACATTTGTACCTTGACTTGTCCTATATCACTTTGCGATCTATTGGATGAATAAAATATTATTATTATTATTAATATATTGGCAGTAGAGAATATAAGAATTAGAAGTAAGTTAACCAAATAAAAAAAAAATGGATTAGGCATATTGGGGACATCACTTTAAAAAAACGCGCCAAATGCTCTATACGAATGGTCGGAAAATATAGTTAATGGTATATATAATTAAGGAAAAATCGTCCAGACTGAGTAAAAGTTCGGGAAGAGGGGTTGGGGTGGTAATATATACATTTTCAGGGGTTGGTACTCGTCTTTTGCAATTTTCGGCTAAACTATGCATCCTATCGAAAAATATTGAATATAAAAGTTGTAGATAATGAAAAATCTAAAACTTTCTAATTAATCATTATTGACCATAACCTCAAAGTTATCGAGAAAAATGCAAAAAACCGTTTCTTCGGTTTTTAATTTATAACTATCGCAAAAATGTTTATATTTTCATCAAAATTGGTGAAAATGTTCTCTTTTGTGTTTCAAACAAGCCCAAATTTTTTCAAAGCGAAATATTTAATTTTCGATGTTTTATGAAGAAAATAAAAAAAACACCTAATTTTCAATCGAAAAATTTGGTTAGCAAATTTTCGATTAATGAACTTTACTAGTGCTCATTTTTTTCGTTGAAATCTCAACTTTAATATAGAATTAATATATAATGTTTTTTATATACAAAAATATCGTTAAAAAAGCGAAAAGCTGATAAACTGAAAAAACTACTTTTTAAAAATCGAATTTTCGGTGAAAATCATGAATTTCTTTTTCTTTATTGCAAATAAACGTTTACATTCATAAAAAGCGTTAATTCTCATACAATACTATGTTATACAAGTAATGTACATGTACCTAATTATTCTCGGCTTTCAAAGTCCCGAAAACATTATTTAAACTGCAATTAAATAGGTAAAAATTCAAAAAACACAAAGCATGCGAACTGAAGAAATTTGTTAATTATTTCTTGTGATTCGTAAGTATTTACAAATTATCACGTCAAAGTCTTATATTTGATTATAAAATACAAAAATTAAAAGTAAAATAATTTTATTGAAATATTTTTTTCTTCGTGGGCAATTCTTCATCGCCAGAATTCAGTATCATTATTTTTATTATAATTTATTAGACAGTGGGTACTGTCTTCGTCTTCGATGTCCTCGAGACTACAATTTTATTCGTACAACGATTTTTCGGCATTAGAACATTTATCAGAACCGTGACAATTTGAGCACAAATTTGTGCACTTTAAGCCATGCTTGCGACACCCACGTTTGCTATTACCGCATCCTGTTTCGCAGCTGCAGCAGATAATTTTCAATAAATTTTCAGGAATTAATTCTTGTTCTGTAAATATAGGTACGATGCCATTAACGTGATGTTTCCATCCCCAATCTGTAACTGTTAATTGATTACCAAACCAACTTTGTGTTTGAAAATACACCCTGTAGTAATATTGCTTAGCTGCCCCTTCAGTTGGAGGTAATTTTTTCAAATGAAATGAGGATTTAACAGTAACCGTTCAGTAGAGTTCAAATTTTTGTAAATAGAAGCTATTATTTTTAATCTATTTTCGGTAATCGTTTGTTTGTCTGCATTTGTATTGTAAAAAATTTCTGCAAGATTAGGTAAATGTTTATCGGCCAATAATGATTTTATAATTGTTTTTTTTCCTTTCCCAGCAAAACTGGAAGTTGTATCGCAGCCAGAAAAACAATGCAAAACTGCTACAATATGTTTATGTGATTTATGTCTAAAACTATTAGAGGTGTAATAAGTATCATTAATATTTCCTGCATCAGGTTTGTGGAAATAGATATTTAATTCATGTGAACTGAATTAATTTAAAAGAACTAAAAGATCTATGTCTTGACCAACAACTACCACTATTTTATCGGAGTTTTTTGCTACCTCAAGGGATGTATTGATAATTAGGGAATCTGCATCTTCTTCATATAACTATTTTTTGCGTAGTTGTTTTGTACATAATGTAAATATTTTTGTGTTATTTCATTAATTGTATCGTTTTTTTGCCAGATAACTTTTTGTAAGAGAGACCCGCCATCAACAACGTGTACAATATTGCTCGAAGTTGGTAACGAATCGATGCTCGCAAATTCTGTATATAAATGTGACTTAACATTTTTTCTGAAGCCATTCTCTGTAAACAACGACACAGGAAATGGAGCAAGCTCGTACTGTAAATAATTTTTTATATCATCTGTACTGCTGCTATTTCGCGAAATTCTCTGAAATAATAGTAATGGATCAATTGTAACAGTCTCGTCTCAGTTAGGTACATGTACATTACTTGTATAACATAGTATTGTATGCGAATTAACGCTTTTTATGAATGTAAACGTTTATTTACAATAAAGAAAAAGAAATTCATGATTTTCACCGAAAACTCCATTTTTAAAAAGTAGTTTTTCAGTTTTTCAGTTTTTCGATTTTTTAACGATATTTTTGTATATAAACAATATTATATTTTAATTCTATATTAAAGTTGAGATTTCAACGAAAAAAATGAGCACTAGTAAAGTTCATTAATCGAAAATTTGCTAACCAAATTTTTCGATTGAAAATTAGGTCTTTTTTTTATTTCCTTCATAAAACATCGAAAATTAAATATTTCGCTTTGAAAAAATTTGGGCTTGTTTGAAACACAAAAGGGAATATTTTCACCAATTTTCATGAAAATATAAACATTTTTGTGATAGTTATAAATTAAAAACCGAAAAAACGGTTTTTTTGCATTTTTCTCGATAATTTTGAGGTTATGGTCAATAATGATCAATTAGAAAGTTTTAGATTTTTTCATTATCTAGAACTTTTATGTTCAACATTTTTCGATAGGATGCAGAGTTTAGCCGCAAATTGCAAAAAACCAGTACCAACCTTTAAAATTTATATATTACCACCCCAACCCCCCTTCCCGAACTTTTACTCAGTCTGGACGATTTTTCCTTAATTATTTGCACCATTAACTACATTTTCCGACCATTCGTATACTGCTAAGAATTTATCGTCTATTACGATATTTTAAACGGTTTGACCCTGGTCTACTAGTGCAACATGGTGTGGAAACGAGCGCATAATGGTGGTTGACTTCCCCCGCCTATGACTCCAAGAATATTAATACTACGTAAAAATGTGTCTGAATCATTTCGATAGAGAATTTACTTATCTCTAACTTTGATAACCATCTTTTTTTTTTCGTAGGACCATTCAGAATTGAGATATTTACAACAAAATTATTTTTAAGCGATATTGTTCCAAAATTGTGGGTATTTAGAGGGGCGGGCGATGAGGAAAAAATTGTATGTCTCTAAAAGAGGCCTATAATGAACTGATTTCAACAGTAAAACTTTTTGTCCGATTTAAAATGATGTTAATCTACTTGTCGACGGGCCTAATTCAAGGTTTGATTTAAAAAAAAATATTCACTATTTTTTCAACTCATTCTCAGTGGTTTGTTAATTATTTTACTTGAAGAAATTTGAACAATAAAAGTTGAAAACAAAAAAATTATCCGGCTAAATCGAACTTCTAGTGATACCTATTATATTCGATGATTTTTAGCATGATAATAAAAATTGTTGTTATTGAAGCGAGTCAATTAAAATTCAACAATTCGTTAATAATGTAACCTAATTCATTACAAAGATCAAATTAGCTATTTATAACAAACAGATATTGCATAATATAGTTACGTTAACTGTAGAGCAAAAATAACAGAATGTATATGATTATAGTTCCTAACATTTGTAAATACTTTCAGGTCCCACATTCATTAATTTCACATAAAAAATACTTTTATCCATAGATATAGTATGCGATATAAAATTATCGAGCGGCTTGTATATCAGTGTATGCGCGGAAGCTATACAACCTTAGGCGAGGGTTGTATAGGAGATATACCATCCTTCGGAGGGGATGTAAAGCCGTCGGTCCCTTGTCTATTAAATGTTAGGCAAGTAAAAGATCCCTACTCTTCTTAAGGGAAGAAGTTCGGCAAAATTCCTGATTGGGGGTAGCTCGTCTACAGGCGTCGGTGTTAGGCCTCAGTAGCGGAAATAGGCCGACGTTAAATAAATGTATAAAAAAACATATAAAATTATTGTGAGCAGATTATATTATATTTATACTGTGTTTTTTCAAAACTGAAATAGGTCAAAATTTACAACACAAGAACTTTTAGTATTAAATAGGACGACACTTTATAACTATAAATTATTTAATGTTTTTATATTTTTTTAACAAAAAGAACAATGACATTTTCCTAAGAAAAATTAAATGATTAAAACAGCTTTGTCACGGAGAAGTACATTGTCTATAACTTTCTTGGAGCAGTTAGTTCATTTGTAGGAATCACTTAAAATGTATCGTTGCACTTTCATGTGGACACTGAAAAATTAAGAAATCACTTACATTTCATTCATTTGAGCAACAGACGCACACAAACAACCGTGACTTGTCGTGTGAACCAAGGTTGTTTAAACTTTTTGCGATTTTGTCAATGAGGTTGAATAATTTTTGCTGGGATGCAATGACCCAAGCGAGTTTGTCATTCCGGAAGCAAAGTGAAAGAACCGGAACAAACTGGATGTGGGAATGTATTGTTTTGCACTTAACGCTATAAATTTGTTTCATATTAACTAATTTGGTTCTATTTAAAAAGTGCACATGAAATACACTCACAAACCATTAAAACTACTGTGAGTGAATAGTAGACTCCATTTGATTGAAGTAACCTTAAAGTACAACATTTGTCTTAAAATGATCTCTTCAATGACCTTTCACAATATTTTACGCCCTTATAAACTTTAACAAAGAGATATGTTTTTCCACATCTATACTTCGAATTTCGAACTATTTACATTTTTTGTGGTGCATTAATTATTTTGATTTAAAAATATACTTAGTTTTAATATGGAAATTGTATCCTGGAATAGAAACATGATGGAAAATATCGTTAGTTCGGAAAAATAGAACAACTTTATTCTTCCACTATCGTTTTTCTTACTTAAGCGTAAAATTATTCAATTTGCTTCTGAATTAGTGTAAAGATAGCATCTTCAATGAGGAAGTTGCATGATATAGATAGACGACAAAAAAATATGCTTCCTCGTATTTTTTCTTTTTTCTTTTTTTGTTAAAATTAAGGATGAAAAAAAATATTTATTTCGGCTAAGAATTTAAAACTATTAATGTGTGATTTTATTAGTTAGTAATATTACCGTGTTTAAATGTTTGTTGTGTAAATGTAGATAATTAATAATTTGTCATTTTATTTTAAACACTTAACTATTTTACACTTTTCTACTTAGTAATGACTTTTCATATCCCTGTCCAGGGCTGTATTGAATAAAAGAAAACAAATAAAATAAATAAATAATACTGCTCTGTCCCTAACAAATTACGTCAATCGTAACCGGTGGCATCACGTCATTATTGTTAAAACGTTAAAACATCTAAAAAGAATGCTGTGGTTATAGATCAATACGTTAGGGATGTTATGAAATCATTATCCGTCCATTAACCACTAGTTGTTAACAAGATTAAGAATAACAACATAAATTAGCAAATTTTAAGTCAAATTAGTGACGTCAGAATGACGTCAAAACAATATCATAGCGTTTCCGGTCACGTGGTTTCGTTTACACAAAAGTTCAAATTTTAATGTGGAATATTTATGAAGCGAAATTTTTCTATGAGTTTCTTTCATTATATTATCAACTTATATAGTACATATTATGAAAAAATAATAAAATTAAGCATTTTTAAAATTCATGCATCTTCCTCATTGCCATTAACATATAATTTTCCACAGACATTTAGTTAGTGTAAAAAAATTACTCAAGATACCTTCAATGACACCACTCGCGCTCTTCGTTTGTGTGTTTATGTGTGGCTCCGCCTTTTGGGGGCAAGTAGGGGTATACACAAATGCAATTTGAACCACGAAAAATGTGTTAGCAATTTATTTATTTATTTAATTGATTTATTCAAATTGACGTCCTGATAGAGATTAACATTAGCTATTCCACCATTCAACTTGGACAAGTGCATACACACAATTACATATCAACCACTTCCTACGACACATTGCCGTCTGCCACCTTCGCTAAAAAATTTAAAAAACCTGATGTGCCTTAAGACCATTCCTGGATCCATTTCTGGGTCTCCTCCGTTATGTGTCTTTGGCTAGGCCACAAAACGGTTCAGGTCCAATGATTGATGCTTCAGCTCCTTTTTTGCAAGGCTGTCAGCACGTTCATTACTTAATACTCCCTCATGCCTTGGCATCCACATCAAGGTAACGCTGTTGTTGTTGGCCAGTTGCTTCAGGGATTGAGTACATTCCCAGGCAATTTTAGACTAGAAAGTATAGGACCTTAGAGCTTTTAATGCTGCCTGGCTATCTGATAATATACAGATCTTTACCCATCGAATGCCTTCGTTTAGGCATTCCTGGGCACACAGATCTATAGCATGAATTTCTGCGTGGAAGATAGTTGAGGTGTTACCGAGGGCTCTGGATGGGCATTTAGGTCCTACTACGCCCATTCCTACCTCTTCAGCCATCTTAGATCCATCTGTATACCAGATGAATGACCCTTGCTCCAATCGCCGTGCCTCTATCTTGCTCGTCTGATGGCTTGCACGTCAAACGAGCAGACAAAGTCCTATTTTATTGGCATTGAGTCAGTGGGTGTGGTCATGGACTCTAAATGGACTAACTCCAGAATCCTTAAGTGATCAACCAGATCGACTGCATTGCCCCCATAGCTGATAAGCTGCTATAGGACACAAGTACATCGCTCCTGTAGTCTCTAAACAGACAAGGCGTTGCAGTTTTTGCAACTTTTCCTGTGCTATTTTTTCCTCTGTTTTTGGCCACCATACACATGACGATGCGGGATACCGGGATAGGTCTGACAACCGGAAGATAAAACCAATGTATCATTTTCGGCCTCAGACCCCAATCTTACCAAACAGCCTACGGCACGTCCATATCGCCGCTGTTGCTTTAGTAAGTATCCTTTCCAGATGTGAGTTCCAGGTAAGTATTTGATCCAAGATTACTCCTAGAGTTTTTCCTTTTGGTGAACGGGACAACAACTGTTTTGCTCGGATTGACAGTAAGCCCCTTTAAAGAGCGCCAGAGCTTGGCAGGGAGTCCTCACTTACGGCTTAAGGAAGAAAAGCTACAACTGAGAAGATCGGGGGAGACCGGAAGATTTATAACAGCCGTCCAGATCAAGATCCGTACCTGTAACTATGAGACAAACTTGTCCGTAATGTAGTACTTTTTGGCTCTTCGGCTATGGTTTAGTCTTATGTGTTTAATTTTAACGTAACTATTTTTCCTGATATTATAAGGATGTGTATCACTTACAAGAGTATATGACTTTAGTTCATTTTGACAATAAAAGACATTCACAAATATAAACAGATGGTAATGTTAAAATTTATAAATCTTTAAATTTTCATCTGACATCTTCTCTAAAACCCGTAATGGTCCAGTACACTTGTTCGTTAGACCCTACCCATTGATATAAGAAATGTTGCCACGGTCGGGACACCTATAGGGGCCCTGTTGTAGCATGGTTCTACTTACTTTCAGGGTCAAATCACCATTATCGCTTGTTTTAGAGCTGAAAAATATCGTAGAGGGTTGAAATTTGGTATACATGCAGTATTTGGATGTTTAAGACCACAAGCAAGTATCTCAGAGCCCACGGCCCTTTTTTCAAAATTGCGGCGGGGAAAATAATAATAAAATAACGTTATTTTCCGAAAAAGTTTACTCTACCGCATTTTTTCGAGTGAGGTATTATGTTTTCGGGGTCACTGATTTCGAAAAATCATGTTTTGAGTACGTGTGGTCGATGAATACTGCGCTGTGGCTGTCTAGCCGTGTAATTTAATAAGTTAATTCTGTGAAAGCGTTTCAAGCGAATGTCCTGTCGTAAAGTGCTGTGTGGTTTGCATTTGAAGTAAAGTTTAGTGATCTGTGATGCAGTTTGCATCGACTTTTCGGTAAGTTTTGTAAGTTATAATCGTATATTAGTGAAGCTGAAATTGGTTACACCTGTATTTTTATAGGTGTCTTTTGAGAATGTTGAAAAAAATTTAAGCTGTGTGGCGTTAGTTCGGTGGAGGATCATAATTCGAAGAATTGGGAACTGTGCCTACTATGGCAAACATGGTTGTCAAATTTGAGGAAGCTTTATTTAATGATGAGAAACTAGACCAATACAACAACCACCACAATTCAAATAAGGCAGTGCAAATGCATATCCTAACTCATAAGGAAGCAAATTTTCTCCGGCATGCTGATAACAAGATGGTACTATCTCACCTGCTTGCCACCAGCGTTACTGATTTGAACATGCCAAGAAAAATTTTTTTTGCCACTTTGGAAGATAATGTCATTAAAAGCTCCTCTCTGGCTCCGTGCATCCACGAAGAGGCGGATACACGCTTATTTGTTTATCTGGCAGACGCTGTGACTAATGGGTGTGAAAAAATTATGATAAGAGTATGCGATACGGATGTACCGGTCCTTGCGATTTTTTGCATGCAACACTTGCTTAACCTCAAGGAGCTTTGGGTGCATTTTGGCATGGGAAAACACGCCAAATTTTTAGCTGCCCATGAGCTTACAGGGGTGCTTGATAAGTCCCACATATAGTCTATATTTTACTCACTTTAGCACATGGTTGGTAAGATATATTAATTTTGTTTCCAGGTCCTGAAAAATCTCAGTCCCTAATAGGATTTCACGCAGTTACCAGATGCGATACTGTATATTTTTTCCGTGGAATTGGAAATCTCGCAGCTATTAATGCCTGGCTACAGTATCCTGGAGATACAGAAGCATTCACAGCCCTGTAGACTGTAGATGTTGAAAAAGCAATGGAAACTCTGAAAACTTTTGTCGTTTTAACGTACAGCAAGTAATTGAAATGTACCAATAAGTAGCAATTTTAAAAACCGCTGCCGAAGGAATCACTACTTCCACATTCAGATTTTGTATCCAAGTTTTATACACACTAAATCCCAATGTAATATTTTATTCCCTTTATTAATACAAATTTCTTTTGAGACGTTTCATTCTTGTATACGTACTAAAACACATTTAATTTTTTTTTTACTTCCTTTCATAATAGTGTGGGGGTGGTATTGGTGGTGATAGTGTACATGCCCTAAATTGCAATTTTATGGACTCTTACCTCCTTGCTTTGCCTATTTACTCTTATTTACCCTATTTCCCCCGAACCCGTCAACGGAACTAGATCAAAATATAATCTAGTTGCAGATCTCGTTATAATACATAAGTGTAGTACATTTCAAGTCAATATCATAAACGGTTCCAGAGTAAACGTGCGTACAAAAAAAGTTACAGACAGACAGACCGACAGACAGAAAAAATGTTCGCTCAAATTTAAAATCTTGACGTTTCATGACATTTTATGCCTATTTCAACAAGAAAAAACATATTACTTCCACGTACGTGGAAGTAAAACCACATATTATAAATCACATCAAATGAAAAACTGTTTTATTTTTCCAGAACCGTGTCTTGTGACACTGTGAACGAATGCCGGAAAGTGTTATTTACCAAAAACGATTGTCAGCTGGAATCGATTCTACCAACAAGGGATACTTTAGAACAGCATGCCAGGCGCGCTTCCCTTCAAAGCCAAATATGGATTCAGTCACTTCAGTGCGGGTATAGCACCATCCAGATCCATCAGATTTTGGATGAAAAAATGCGACATTTGGAAACCCGTGTGGCGCACAAAGCCTTTAGTCTCAGAAGCGTGCGAAGCCTTAGTTAAGTGTAGCTGTAAAAAGGGCTGTGTTGCAAATCGCTGTAAATATGTCAAAAATAATCTGAAATGCTGTGATTTATGTAAATGTAATTGTGACACATTTGAAAGCTTATAGTAGTTCCATATGTGCCACTCAGATTAATGTCCAATGCACAAGTACGATTTATTGGCATTGGTATGAAATAAAAGTGTTATTCCACCATTATTATAAGAAAACTGCAATATTAATTTATTCATCCTGTCATTATTTTAGACCTCATGTACTAAAAACAAGATTTTTCGAAGTCAGAGACTCCAAAAACGTATAAAACGGGATCTCACTCGAAAAAATGCTATAGAGTAAACTTTTTCGAGAAAAACGTTATTTTGTGCATTTTCCCGCCGCCATTTTGAAAAAGGGGCCGTCGATTTTGTCGATTGTTGATTAGTCGATTTTGGCGGGAAAATTATATGCTTTCCGCGTGTTTGCCCTTAGGCGGTTCCTCAGTGATTCGGTGGCAAAAAAGTATTCTTGCCATGTACGTAGTACATAGGACCGTCTTGCTTGAACTTATGAATATATAAATAGTATTACTATTCTGAATTGTTGCGATTCAAGCACTTCTAAGCTCTAGAACGGGCACCCGAAATTACTATTGTGATATTTTATAAAGGCAGGCAAGCAAAAGCCCACATAGTCGTAAATATTAAATTTTTACATTGAATCTTTCTGCCAATCGTTTGCTAAAAACTAAAACACTGGATCGATGGTAGTTGGAGACATTGTCTGAGTCGTCCTGTTCCTCACCATGTGTGGTATACGGACCAAAATTTGTTAACCTTATACACATTCTTGAAATTTTGTAGAAACATTTTTTAAAAGAGCAATATATTTTTTTATCTACAAATATAATCTTTTTCTTGTGTTTCACATTTCCCTTTCAGGTGAATCAAGAGTGCCACGACGTCCAATTGTTACCATTCAGTGCCAGCAGTTAAGCAAAAGAAATAGTGAGTATAAATTTTGTGTTTTTTGTCTGAATCAGTCGCATCGAACCCTTCAGGTGCACACATTAGTATCCATTTTAGGAAAGGAAGGGTAATAAAAAGTTCCTCAGACGGGATAGCGTGGATCGTCCGCAATATGAATGATTAAAATTTTACTCTTAAAAACTGATGTAGTAGGCCATGGATTTTGTAGGAATCTGACGCTTTTTGCTCAAAAAATGCAGCTAAGCTTTACAATTAAAAAGACAATGATGAAAATCGCACACGAAATAAGTATTTTACAGCGTGACTCCGAAACAAATGTGTCACACTATAGAACGCACCATTATTCAATATTCAATATCTCAAGGTCAGAAACAGAATTAATTAACAATATTGCCTGAAAGTTACTTGTGGCATTCTACGAATATTCTTCCTTATTATTTGGGTTTTCTACCACATGTATTATTATCCTCTTCAAAAACAAATCACCGAATCTACAAAATAATAGAATTATTGGAAAAAAGCCTCTGCGCCCGTGACGTTTACGTCAAAGGAATAGTCAGAGGTTATGTTTTGCAAATAATATAAATCGGAATAAACACAGAAATGATGTTGTAATATACTTTTTATGATTTCTCTTTAAATTAGAATCAAAAACTCTTGTCATTAACTCTAGTCTATTTTACTTCATATGACTGACTTTATTGTACTAACTTGATCTTTTTTTTTTTTTTTAACAGTAAATATTACAAAACATAATAATATAAAATATATCAACAACATTTCTCCCGCCTCTGAAGAGACAATTTTCATTGATTTTCGACATCAATTCTGCATAATTTAGTAACAGGTCTCTTCAAAATTCCATTAATTGTTTTGATTTCTGCTACTCTAACTCTACCGTCGGGGCCTGGGAAAACGGTTTGAACTCTACCCAATCTCCAGGACCTTTTCGGAACATTTTCCTCGATTATGATGACTATGTCGCTTTCTTTCAAATTTCTTCCATGATCAGTCCATTTTGTTCGTTTGGTTAAAGTGGGTAGATATTCTTTTGTCCATCTTCTCCAAAAATTCTCAACCAATCTATGTGATCTTTTCCACTGAACACGAAAAATTTTGATTCTCTCCAAATTGAGTTTCATTAGATGCTGAACCTATTAGTAGATTATTTGGTGTTAAAGCTTCTAAGTCATTTGGATCAACGGAAACTTTTGTTAATGGTCTTGAATTGACAAGGTTTTCTGGCTCTGCAAATAATGTTAATAAAAGTTCATCTTTGAGTTTTTGTTCCTTCAATATGGCATAGAAGGTATTCTTCACTGAACGTACAAGTCGTTCCCAAGCTCCACCCATATGGGGAGCTCCCGGTGGAATGAATTTCCAGTTTATTTCTTTCATTCTCATGTCTTCTTTGACTTTGTTTTGGTCGATTTCTTTAGCACACCTTCTTAATTCTTCTGAAGCTCCTCGAAAGTTTGTTCCATTGTCTGTATAGATTTCCTTAGGTCGTCCTCTCCTACAGATCATTCTTTTGATGGCCATAATGGCTGCATCAGTATTTAGCGAGTGAGCTACTTCTAGATGTATTGTTCGTATACTAAGACATGTAAATATTACCCCCCATCTTTTCTCTGTATGTCGTCCAACTGTTACATAAAAGGGCCCAAAATAGTCTATGCCAGTAAACGTGAATGGTCTTATGTTTGGTGTCAAGCGAAATACTGGAAGTTGTCCCATAACTGGAATTTCAGGTTTCGCTTTCTTGACTTTACACCACTGACATTTAGCAAATACAGTTTTGATGGTCGCTCTCATATTAATTATCCAAAACTTTTGACGGACTTCATTTACGACTGCCACTAGACCTTGATGTGCAAACTGTTCGTGGTATTTCTGTAGAAGCAACTGGGTGTACCTGTGTTTCGATGGTAGAATAATTGGCCTCCGTGAAACTTCCACCATGTTAGGAGTAAGGTCAATTCGCCCGTCTAATACCAATAGATCTTTGTCATTTAAAACAGGCATCAAATTTCTAAGTTTACTTTGTCTTTTAATCTGTTTCTTTTTTCTTAAGAATTCTATCTCTTCTGCAAAACTGTCTTGTTGAGTTTGCTTAATCCATTCCACTTCAGCTGCGTTCAAATCTTTAACTTCCAGGTCTTTAGAAATACTAAATTTATTTTTTCTCGCCATCAAAATCCTTACAAATTTCAGAACTCGTGCAGTTACTCCTATCAAAGTTGTCCATTTTGAAAATCTGTTTATATTTGGAAGATACAATCTTTCTTGAGGAACTATTGTCATGCATTGAATTTCTTTATTCAAAACTTGTTCTTCCCTATCCTCGCATTCCAATTTCTTCTGAGGCCATGTAGCTTTGTCGTAATTCGTTAGAAATTCCGGCCCTCGGAACCATTTCTCGAAATCTTTCATTACACTACATTCTTTGTCATACGTTCTTGTTGCCAAATCAGCCACGTTTAATTTAGAAGGAATCCAATACCAATCTGAACTATTTGTCAATTCCTGAATTTCACCAACTCTTGGAGCTTCGAACTGTCTCAACTTACAGGTTTCATTTTTAATCCAGTATAAAACTGTTGTCGAATCCGTCCACATGAAAGTTCTTCTTATTTGAAATTCAAGAGGTTTTTTAACGGTTTCTACCAGACGACTTCCCATAGGAGCGGCTTGCAACTCTAACCGCGGTATCGAAATTTGCTTCACAGGTGCTACTCTGGCTTTGGCAATTACAAGTGCTACGTCAATCACAGTTTCAGTTATGACTCTAATATAAACTGCACTCGCAAATGCTCTTTTGCTCGCATCACAGAATGTATGAAGTTCAATTTCTTTTGCCGTAGGAATTTCCAGGGAGTAGCATCTGGGTATCTCTAATTTTGTTATAAGTTTCAAGTCTTCCAACCATGAAATCCAGAATTTATGTAACTCTGAATCGATGCTGTCGTCCCATCCAATACCACTTTTCCATATATCTTGAATTAGAAGCCTTCCCCTAACCGTCAAATTTACTACCAGTCCTAGTGGGTCAAAAACGGACATTGCAACTTTTAAAACTTGCCGTTTCGTTGGCCTGAACTCTTTATTCATATCTTCAACATTAATTTTCAATTTGAAACAAAATTGATCTAATTTAGAGTCCCAGAAAAGACCCAAGACTCTCTGAACGGTACTGTTGTCCATGTTTAGGTCTTTGCAAAATTCTTCGGTTTCAGATAAGGCTTTCATAACTTCCAACGAATTTGAGAACCAGCTGACTAATTCAAACCCACCCATTTTTTGGATTTTTCTAACCTCAGTTATTCTAAAGCTTCTTCGTCAGAATCTGCGCAATCCAGGTAGTCGTCAACGTAGTGCTTTTTAATTATTGCGTCCAAAATATCTTTTCTGTCTGTGTGATCTCTCGCATTTAAGTTTTTAATAAACTGAGCGCAAGTAGGAGAACAGGTAGCCCCAAAGATCATAACATTCATTTCGTAGGTATCCCATGGACGGCTACATTCACAGTTTCTCTATAAGAATCTCTGAGAACTTTGATCCTCACGGCGTATGCAGACTTGATGAAACATCTCTCGAACATCTGCACAAAAGGCAACTTTCCTTTGTCTAAATTTAAGTAATACTTTCAAAAGAGGTTGTAGTAGATCTGGTCCAGTTAATAAATAATCATTAAAACTTTTTCCGTGTGATTTAGACGCTGCATCAAATACCAATCTCAACTTAGTCGGCTTGTTTGGATTAAAAACTGGAAAATGTGGTAAATACCTAGGTCCTTCTTCTCTGGATTCTTCTATTGATAATTTGCGTGCATATTCTTTTTTTACGTAGCTTACAATTCTTTCAGAGTATTTTTGCCTTTGTTGGTCATCTTTTTTTTTTTTATACATTTATTTAACGTCGGCCTATTTCCGCTACTGAGGCCTAACACCGACGCCTGTAGACGAGCTACCCCCAACAAGGAATTTTGCTGAACCTCTTCCCTTAAGTTAAGTTGGTCATCTAGTAACATTTTTCTCTCGACACATTTTAGTCTTTAAATAGCAACCGTTTTACTTTCCGGTAGTTGCAAATTATCAGCCTTCCAAAGAAGTCCTATCTCGTATCTGTCACCGTTGTATTTTGCAGTGGTTTTCATGATTTCATTTGCACGAGATTCCAAATAATTTAAGTTCATTTTTCCAGCAGTAATACCAATGGCGTCTGACGAAAATGATTGTTTGACCAGTTGATGAAGCTCTTCGTCATACAAATGCTGACTACAAACGTGAAAGGAATATTGCTTTATTTTTTGTTGACGCACAATGGTCCATGAAATATCCATCCAAGCTGCGTTTTTGTAACAAAGGGTTTGCTGTCGTCACGACCCTGTATAACTTTTCTTGCAACAGTCAATCCAATATTATCTTGCCCTAGCAGAATCATTGGACGCTGCTTGATTTCATCTAAATGAACATCTTTCAAATGAGAATATTGTTGCCAGTCAGTTTTCTCAACAATTTGAAGAGGTAAAGATAAATTTTTTACTGTATGGGCTCCTCTGATTGTAAAAGTTTTGGCTCCATCGTAAACACCAGCTATTTGGATATCCACACATTTGGAGTCTTCATGCTGTGATGTCATATTGTTGGTCCATTGCAGACAAAGTGATTTATTTTCACCTTGCAATTTTAATTCATCCACAATCGATTTATCTATTAGAGTAACTGTTGAAGCCTCATCGCAAAGTGCAACAGTTTCTAAAAATGTGTTGTGACCATATATTTTTACTTTCACCATTCTCAGAAGGACGTTTTTAACTCCATTTCCCAAGGCTAAGACATTTTCTGCGGTTCCTGATGATGTATCTTCTGATGATACGTTTGATAAGGTTGATTCAGGCTTAACAATGTCTTTATGTAATAATTTGTTGTGAAAACGTTTACAACCATTTATACCACAAGAATATTTTATTCGACATTTTGCAGTTTGATGGTTATTTCTCAGACAAGAGAAACATATTTTTTTTTGTCACTACCTCCCATCGTGTGTCGACGCTGTCGTCTTTAAGTTCTTGGCATTCTCTGATTTTGTGATTACCTTTTTCACAATATACACACTCTATATTTTTTGCATCAGCTGTTACCAGTGAGGTTTCATTGCCTCGTCTAGAAGGGTTCATTTTATGTCTGGTTTTTACATATACAGGTTCATTTTCTCTTTTTGGAGAGCTCACATAACCTGCTGCCTCTGCCAAATCATTTACCCATCTTGAAAAATCGTTCAGATTAACTTTTCCACCCATTTTTTTAATCTCTTCTCCCCAACGCAGCTTCATCATGTCGGGAACTTTCTGCACCATATCCTTCAAGACTTGAGGGTTGTATAAATGCTCTTCATAATCCAGCGATTTTATTGTGGCAACTAAACAACTGACATGGTTTGCGAAGTGTATCAATGATTCCATGTGTTGTTCTATTATTTGTGGAAATGTTCTTACTCTTAAAATCAATTTCTCTATTATCTGGTCTGGACGTCCAAATCTCATCTCCAAAGTCTTTAAAACTAAATCAGTGTTTTCTGGAGACACCATCATGCCGGAAACTGCTAACTTAGCTTCACCTCTAAGGCACTTCTGCAACTTAATTAGCTTTTCTTCCGGGGAATAGTCACATAATTCCGAAACTCTCCTAAATTGTGATATAAATATTAGCCATTCTTCAGGGTTGTCGTCGAAATAAGGATAATCCTTTTCAATAACTTGCCGGGTCAAAAATTTGTCTTGTCTAGGTGTTGCTGAAACCGTCTTAATTGTATAGGAAATAGTCTGACAAAGTAGTTTAAGTTCTGAGCAGTTTCCACCGTCTACGCCGCCTACTATAGGAACGTAATCGCCTTGTGTCGGCACTGTTTCATTAACCCATTCAGTAATTCTTCTCACCGGAGTTTCTTCCATTTCATCATCTTTATATTGTGATGTTACTGACTGTGCTGAACTCAAGATTTCGCCTTGCATTTTTTTAACTTCGTTTTCCAATTCCAAGACTTTTAATTGACCTTGTAATTTACAAATTTTTTGTCTTAGTTTTTCAACTTCCAAATCGTTTTTCTTTTTCTGCAATTTAGAGCTAGCAACTGACCTTCTTGACTTCAAAGAGAATATAGATTGGGCTTCATTGCCATTTACCTCAACAACTTTGGATGTTCGTCTAATACTTTCCGGACTGGAAGGTCCCAAATTTGCCATAAAATGCTCTACTGGAACAGATGGCAGGTTTGTTTTGTCATTTTTCTCATTTGATATTGGAATTTCAGGAACATTTGACATTGACTTTAATGTGTTACCTGTATTTGAGGTACCAAATCCTGTTGGCCACAGGTAAGCTGTGTCAAGCTTTTTAGTACCAGCATTTTTCCTCCCAACACTTGATGTACCTGCTGTCACTGTTTTGTCCATTTTTGTCGTTAATAATTATTCTATTGTACTGCTTCTCACCAAAGAACTAGCACATAATAAGCTCGAAGGACCAATGTAATATACTTTTTATGATTTCTCTTTAAATTAGAATCAAAAACTCTTGTCATTAATTCTAGTCTATTTTACTTCATATGACTGACTTTATTGTACTAACTTGATCTTTTTTTTTAACAGTAAATATTACAAAGCATAATAATATAAAATTTTTACTTAAAATTATTGATCCATTATCTGGAAATACCGATTCATATATTAAAAATAGTAAACATTTTATAGAAAAAAATTTATGAAAACGATATTCATGAATCACACCTGATGGTTAGTTTTAATGTAGTTAGTCTTTTTACCAATATTCCGGTAGATGAAACTTTAAAAATGGTTAAAGACAGGTTGCTAAATGATAATAATTTAGAAACTAGAACTAAATTAAGTGTAAAAGCATAATGGAACTCTTAACAATGTGTATAAAAACAACATACTTTCAATTGGACAATGAGTTCTATCAACAGGATTTTGGTATGGCTATGGGGTCTGCATTATCACCAATTTTAAGCAACATATTTATAGAGAACTTTGAGAACACACATGTTCAAAATTCTATAAACAAACCGGTTGTCAGGTGGAGATATGTTGACGACATCTTTGCAATTTGGCCTTATGGTGTCGATTTACTAGTTTTTTGGAAAATATAAATAGTAAAGAACCGTCTATTAAATTCACATTAGAAGTAGAAAGTAGGAATGAACTACCGTTTTTAGATGTTTTAATTAGAAGGATAAATAATACAATTGAAACAAGCGTTTATAGCAAACCAACACATACTAATAGATATCTAAATTTTAACTCCAAGCAATCAATACATGTTAAAAGGGGTGTTGTAAAATGTTTATACGATAGGGCCAAAATAATTTCATCTAATAATGAAATAGTAAATAACGAGAAAAAATTTATCAAAGAGGTTCTAGTACAAAATCAATATCCGGAAGCCTTTGTTGATAGAGTTTTCATAAATGTTAAAAATAGGGACAATCAGGTACGACAAAAACCTGAACGCCATTATACGGCAATAATTCTTTATGTGTACGGACTGTCGGAGAAGTTGCGCTGTATAGGTGACAAATTTGATGTTAGGACGATATTTCAAACGGGGAAGATCTATTTTAACAAAAGTAAAACCGATAAACAGGGAGCAGAATTCAAAAAACACTATTTACAATATCCCGTGCGAATGTGATAAATGTTATGTGGGTGAATCATTCAGACCTTTCAGTGTGAGGTTGGATGATCACAAGAATTACTTTAGAAAGAATTAAATTCAGAAATCAAAGATTTGTGAACATTCTTGGGAAAACCGAATAAACTGGAACTCGGCAAAAATTTTAACAAAAGAATCAAATACCAAAAAAAGAAAAATTAAAGAATCAGTAATAATCTTATTAAATGAAGATAAGTGCGTATCGAATTGTTCTGTAGATATTTGTACAACCTGGCTACCAATGTTAAAAGAAGAACTTAACAAACTCAACATTATCTAAAATATCATCAGTTCTGTGTTCTGTGTAAGTAGTAAGTATCTATGGAAATAACATAAACGGAACCTTAAAGCTGTGTATTTGACATACACAGCAAAATAGGAGTTCTTCCAAAAAAAGCTTTGAAAACGGAAAGAGACTAGTTTCCGAAACGTCAGCAAAATACATTATTTCTGTGTTTATTCCGATTTATATTATTTTCAAAACATAACCTCTGACTATTTCTTTGACGTGAACGTCACGGGCGCAGAGGCTTTTTTTCAATAATTCTATTATTTTGTAGATTCGATGATTTGTTTTTGAAGAGGATAATAATACATTGGTAAAAAACCCAAATAATGGGAAAGGAGAATTAATTAACCTTTTTTAATGATTAATATATGTCGTATTTTTCATGAAATCAAATATCACTGAATTATTTTAAAGTACACCCACCTCTTGCAAAGTTTTATTGATTTTTTGAGATTCTCCACAAGACGCTTTAACTTCCGATTGTTGAATGTCTAATTTATTCTAAAAACTAGATTACAACGTAGTACTAAACATAAATGTAGCCTAAATTTCATCTCAAATCCGTTATTTGTATCCATCCGGTTTGTAATGATTGTCAATCAATTTATCATTGTTATTTTCCAATTATCTGAAAATAATGCCAAAAAATAGAATACCGTTAATCCTGCACTTCCTTATGCCAACCGAAAATGAAATCATTATGAAAATTTTCTATTAACTTTATAGTAAATAATTAATTACTGTTGATAGCTATCCACATGCAACAAAAATAAAGTTAGACATGCCTATAGACCATAGAGTTAGAATAGACAGGAGAAGCAGTCACGTAGTCAAAAGTAGCATCACCCCGCCATATTGTTACCACATTTTTGCCAAAAGTGACAGTTTATTATCTACTTATTTCTTTTTGTCGTCAACGATTTGTGAAGGTTTTTTTACTAAAAAAACAATGGTTTCATGTGTCCAAAGAAGTTGTTCTAGAGACAGTGTTGACAAAAAGGAAATCACCGAAATAACATTTCATAGGCTAGTATATAATACGAACAACATAAAGAGCCGTGTTAAGAAAATTCATTTACTTAAATACATTTAGTGGTATGTATCATACAACTGAAAATAATAAATATATATTTACTTAGATATGTTTTGTTTTATTTAAATATTACCATATATATATCCTTTGCACTAAATCATTTCATTGAAAAACCTGCATTTGTTAAAACAGTTTATAATTTCAAATAGTCTGGATCTTGTTACCACACCACTTAGCCACGCCTACTACTGTCGTTTTCTCATACAAAATTTATATTGTGTGGCCTCTCCGGTCTATTATAACTGTATGCTATAGACTAAGCAAAAATATACGTTTTTAATTTTACTCCGGTCGAATTGGGGGGGGGGAAACAAAATATATTTTAAACCAAGTTTTTTTTTTGGTCCCTGATTACGATCCATAAGTTTCGCTTCGCTCGGTGGAAATTCTGGAAACACCCCTTTCATTAGTCATTGGTCTTCTTCTATATTTCTGTTAATATAGAAGAAAACTAATGACCTTCAGTGTACAAATTGTCATAAACTATAAATAAAAAAGTATTATTTTTGTAATATCAAAATTATTTTTGTATATTGAAAAATAAAATAAACAAGCTTCCATTATAATTCTGAATAAAAATAGTTGCCAAAAATTTTTATTGAATTTATTTAATTTATATACATATTTATCCATATAGTATTTATTTTACAGGACAATGTTGTGCAGGCATTTTCTTCTTTAATATAGGGGTCGTTTCGACTCTTCCTTGAGTGAAAATTTGATACAAAAGTTTACAATTTATACCGTCTCCTCTATAATCATAATATAATACTATACATAACGTTCTAAAACTATTTTTCCAGTTTATTCCTATTCAAGGGTAGTTTACATCCCTATTCGGGATTGGAATGGATTTTTTCATTGTAAATATCATGAGCTAGAAAGTTGGAAAACAAAATCATAATTAAATTTTTTTTTATCGTATTATCTTTATTTTTTATTTTGGGGTAGTTTCAAGATAATTTAAAAATTACACTCGGAATATTGTGAAAAACCCCCAAAAAGGGATGTTTTTTGCCCCAAAAGGGGTGTTTCCGGAATTTCCACCGAGCGAAACTTTTAGATTGTAATCAGGGATCAAAAAGACTTTATTTAAAATATATTTTGTTCCGGTAACTGATAATACAATCAACCCCGCAATTCGACTGGAGTATTTTTCGTAAATTGTATCTTCGTTACTAAAAAAGTTATCGAGCTAAATTATTGTTAGTATCTAGCTATAAACACAGGTGCTATTAAATTGTTTTCTGTGGAGCCATGGAGAACTGCAGATTAACAAAACCTTGTCATTTTTTGTAGTGAAATTTTCACTCATTAAGGAACGATTGTTGTTTCTTGATATTTAGGAAAGTATTGATAAAGTACTGCTGAAAATACCATAATTGTATTTAACGAATAAAGTGTGTCTTTAAGTACAATGCAAAAGAAATTATAGCGAATTTAACTCAACCCGCAACACCTAAATTTTTAAATGGGAAGTATGGCTTGTGATGCCTCATTTGAAAGGTCTTTTCATTCTTTATTCAAAAATGCTATGGTTTCAATATTTATTGAAAAAATTAATGGTTTTCATGACAAAATTCGGTACCGCAAACGAAAAACAAAAACCAGGCTAGCAAAAACAATTTCAGTGTTCTGGTTTCAAATAAAAAATTATCAAATAAAAAGAAGACAGTAATAAACATCCATAAAAAGACTTACGCCAGTTCATGAGAGACATGGAAAGGGGTTTTACATCCGGCCATACAAAGAAAAATATTAACCATTTTCTTTTGAGATATCAATTTTATCATTGTTCTTTTATTTTCTTGTTAATTAAGTTATAAAATGGAAAAATCATCGAATAAATCACGTATAGTTGAAAATGAAAAAACCAGTATTTAACCATTGACTATAATAATTATTTACAAATTGTAATAATATGCAAATATTCAAAAAATATATTGTTACTTCTGAGCCACAGCTGTTTCATTTTAGTAAGGAAGACTTCCGAAAAAGTTATTTTGTTTTAGTTCTACAATATTTGTAACAGTAATTTTGAACTTTTGGGAAGACTCGTATATATCACACTTATATATTTTGGCATCAAATCATTTTTAAATTGATGTAATAATTCTTATTTAAAATAGTCCTGTTTACATGGCGGAGACGGCTGGTATATTGTCAGATAAAAAAATATAAAAATAAAAAATGATAGAAAAAACTGAAATGAGTAGAGTGTGGGTGTGAACGATAACCTGGTGCGGCAAGTGGATGATGCCATAGAGACACGCTCACCAATACATACACACCTAGCTAAATTGTTACATTGTGAAACCTTAGAAATTCACATAATATTATCATTAAGAAGGCCATCCAAACGTGTGGAGGTATGTAAATTGTTCAGAAATTAGATTTTCGTTGAATATTTGCGATTGCCAAGCGGGCATTTAGTTATTATAATTAATTTTAGATTTGCCGGCCGCATATGTATACGCATATATGTGTATATGTGAGTATATCCTTTTCCTGAAATATTCGTGGAATTTTTCTGAGGACGAGCCATTGTGCAATAATAGAGATCGCACCGTTTTATGACGGTACTCTTTCTTCAGTTGGTAACAGCCATTTTCTATAAGCCACCTGATTTACACATCCTGCCAATACCGCCGTTTTGCCGCCTGGAAACAAGGGAGTAACAAATCACTCAGAGGAAAGGTCAGAACAGATAATCTTGTTTAATTTTGCACATGCCATGAAATTTGGGAAGTTTGTAATCAACATTTAAATTGGTCGAAATTAAAATTGAACATTTCTTGTACAACTTCACTAGACCTATTAAAACTATAAACTATATTTAATATTGTCAACTTTATGACGTAAAGTTTTCACTATAATTTCCGATACAATGTACTGTAAACTCGACGATAGTACTATTGACGGGGCCTTTTTGCCAGTAACATACCTGTGTATCTATTTGGAAAGTGATATCAGTCATATTGAGTGTGGAGGCTTGGTTTCTCCCAGAAATATTTAATCATTAAAGTTACCCTAAGCCCCAATTTGTGTTTTATTTTTACGGTAGCTTTATTATAAAGGTTTTAAGTATAAGGCCAGGGCCATAATATTTTCTTAGTTTTAAAACACGACAAAACTAAGTGGCGCCCCTAGATTTAATAACAATTAACGAAAAAAAGAAAGTCAAGTTAAAATCCTTACCCACCCCCAGTGCCCGCTGAAAATAAGCTGCCGCCACGCTACAGTGAGGAGTTTTCTCCGGAGAACGCCACATATTTCGGATAAATAATGCAAAATTGGCGATCGCAAGTAGAATATTTTTCTTCATTTTTAAAAATATTATACAGTGCATATAATCATATATAATTAAATAAAAATATATGTGTTCCATATAAGAAATTCTCCTATTTAAAACGTCTTATTTCAGATTTCTGTAGGTTAAAAATTATAGGAGCTACAGCAATTTTTGTCCACCCACGTATTTTGATTTTGTCATTGTACAGACACGATAGCACTGCTGCTAAAGCCAGCCAGGATTACGTTTAATATGAGCACCATTGCATTGTCTAAGCGGAAAATGGTGAAGGTTTTTTTATGATAGAATTTCATGTCCTACAATACAATCGTGTTCTCCATCCACCCAGCGCATCCACCAAATATGTCACAACCAGCTTTTTTTTTTTATATATATAATAGTAACTAGCGGCCACTTGGCTTGTGAGAGACTAAGAGAGCGGAATTAAGTAGTCACAGATAGAAAACTACTGCGAATATAATTATAATTTATTAATAAAGCAATAGAAAGGTTGCAGATGTAATCAACAAATACAAATTTTGAGCAACAATTAAACATTACACAAAGGATTCTTGCCATAAATACTGGTCGGGGGAAGAAGTGCCAGAACAAGAGTCCAACCGATAGACTTGGCTAAACTTAGCCTTAAGACAGAATTGAACTGGTGCCCCTGCCCCATTATGTTGGAACATAATACATACATATTATTTGTATGCATTGTGCTGAATGTTTCGGTGCTCTGTTAATGTATATGTATTAAAAGTGGAATATTTTCAATTGACTTGTATGGGTGTGTTCACTTAAAAAAGGTACTGAGATAGAGTTAACTAATTCATAAACAGTAAATAAATACCTGATATTATGACTCTTTAAGTATAACCCAGTAAAAGGTTAAATGCTGTAGTGTGAAAAGTAAGCTATCAGTTGTTACCACAAAAAAGTTATCTATTTGTGTTTTTGTGTCTGTGGATGATATCTAAACAATCCCGCACAATTTGTAACTCGCTTTAAAGCCTCAAATTAAATTCATAATACTATGTTATTGGACGTAAAAAAAAATATTTTTACTTAGTAGGTATAAAAATGAATCTAGATGACATCCGGGATAATCTGTCATCAAAAGATCTGCTAAAATACCTAGTTTTAGAAACTAGGCAGCAAAAACTTCGAAACTCCATAGAAAATCTAACGAAAACTGTGCATGCTGGTGAAAAAAAACTTCTGCAACTGGAAGAGGAGAACAAACAACTGAAACAAAAAATTAGGAACCTGGCGAGAAATATTCTTTGCCAAAACGAAGCTCGGATTTTTTCCTATACGATGAAATAAGGTTGCCAAAGTAAAAGCTGCGGCCGCTGAGGGTTGCCAGCCGATTTATTATTCCATTCTCGCGCTTGCTATCGAGAGAGAGTGAAAAAGAATGCGCGCACAATTCCGTGCAACAGACCAGCGCGCCAATATCCATTGGCTTGATGACGGTCTCGATAACTAGGGCCGAGTAGGACTACTACTCTTTGCTCCTAGATTATCTCTGTAGACCTGGACCGGCATTCGTGATAGGTGGGCCCGCTTACTTCTACCAGACCCAGCCCGCAAATGCGAGATGTGTCGTGGTATTTTCTGCGGACCTCCCCTGGTCCTGGCTCTTCAACCTCGCTGGCAGAGGTCTCTTCTGGCGCTCTTCTTGTCTTGATATTTTCTTTCTTCGCCAGCTTGTCACCCCCGTGGGTAGTCATCGGTCTAGTTGGGTTTTAGGAAGTTTTGGCTGGGATTGACTGCCGGTACGTAGGACACAGTAAAGGTGTGTCCTACCCCGGATCATCGGAAAGGTAAGGATATGAGCTGTGTAGCTCGGGAGTGTGGAGACCCTAAGTGCTTTTTTAGCACTTTCGGACTCCACGGAGCAGGTAGGACAACGGGCGTTGGACGGTATGTTGTCCGACGCCCGCAAGGAGGTGACGCAGCGTGGCGGCAGTGGTGACTGTGGAAAGGAAATTCGTGTGCGTTAGTATGTGATACTATCAGCTGTAGTTTGGCTTGATGTTTGAGCTTCGACGTAAATAGTTATTTTTATTTTGCCTCAATTGTTTTCAAACATGAAGGAGTTTTCTTTGCGATACTGGCGGAACAGTCACTGAATTTAATAATGATTTTTTTTTTTTTTTTGTGCATTAGGACATAGTCCATACAGCCAGATTTAATAATGATATTTTAAAAAATATTGATATTGAGCGTTGTCTGACGTATCCTCTTGCACCTGTTGCTCCCAGTTTTCAGGTGACATGTACAAGGACGGAGAAGTCTACGTTGGCCAAACAGTTAAGGTTGGACGTTGAAGTTGGCGATCCTCCATAAATTGACATCGAAATCATTGACGATTCCTACTTTTTGCATCTCATAGGATCTTCATTGCCCCAAACATTTGGGAAGATCGCTGAGAGTATTTTGATAAAAATTTGTTTGACAAGTACCCGTGAAATGCACATAATATTAAATTTGATCGTTATCTGACGCCTTCTATCAAAGATTGCGAACCCCAAAGTCGACAACAGTGTAATATTCTGTACACGATTCACGATCCTCTTCAGTCCAGATCAACAAATTTCTTAGACGATTTAAAAAATGTTCGTTTCAAAGAAGCTTTGGTAGAATTATTGCCTATTCACTGGGAAAACGACTCTTTGCTTTCAATACTACACGGAAAGAAGGTGTTTATCACAGTAGATGAAAAATGCTACTCATTTTGTTCAATCGAAGATCGCGTTGTTAAACATGGAGAAATCGATTTAGAGCGTCAGCATGAAGAATCTGACACAAGAATGATTTCACATCAGCAAAGCGCTTCTAAATTCAAAAATTTTAGTTAAATCTACCGACACTGACGTACTGATAATTTTACTGGGCAATATGCACAAATTTCCTGAGTTTCAAATTTGGTTGAGTGCTTCGATGTCGAAAAGAGGTAAAAAAAATATGAGAATTACGTAAATTGTGCAGAACACGCGTCAGAAATGGGAGCAACTGTATGCATCGGTCTGCAGCTAAGTAAAGTCAAACCATTCAAAATTTTTGCGAGCAACGACAAATTTCCGAGGGTTTTTAAGTCTTTGACCGACCAAGAGACGTATTCGACAAAAAAAAAAATCGACGTTGTCCAACAGTTTACAGCTCTTGTGTACGGCGCCGGTGCGGCATGGAGAAATGTAAAATCGTGAATGTTGCCGAAGATTGCGGTTGGTTCTTTGATTGCTATTTGAAACTGACATGGTTTATTGGAGACCCAACGACGCTGCAAGTGGAGGACATGCTAAAAGTTTGAAAAAATGACAATTCAGAAAATGCTAGTGAATCGGAATCCGATGCACAGTCAAGTTCAGACGAGGCTGTTGACGATTGATGCGCAAAAACTTTTTTATTTTCAATATGCGCGTTTTCGTATGCATGGTAAACTCAACAGGGTACTGCAAATAAATAATGTTGTCAAAATAACACCAAAATACATTGTATTCTTGACGTTCTTGACCAGTCGCCACTGCCGCCACGCTGCGTCCTTGTATATCGCACGGAATTGCGCGCGCATTCCTTCTCACTCGCTCTCGATAGCAAGCGCGAGAATGGAATAATAAATCGGCTGGCAACCCCCAGTGGCAGCAGCTTTTACTTTGGCAACCTTATTTCATCGTGTAGGGAAAATTCGAGCTTCGTTTTGGCAAAAAATATTTGAAAAACATATAAGAGTAGATTGTTAAAACAAATTCCGCTATTTCAAGCAGTTTGCCAAAGGGTTACAGCAGGCTGAGGGTTGGCAACCCTTGTTTTTATAGTAGCAGAGATGTTTATCTTCGAAACGGCGCTTGACTTGATGAAAATACAAATAAGGGTAATTTCCAAAATAAAATTAATTGTTATGTAATTTGATAACCTTATCTGCAGTAGGATTTCGATAGGCAACTTGGCCGCGATGCATCAACCAATACATGATCATTCATTTTTTCCGCATTTTGATGAAAACACAGATGAGGCTAGATTTCTTGCAGTGGGATCTTAAACTAATAGGTATGGTGAGATGTTTGTTTCTATTTTAGAACTTTTTGCAGAAAATTGTAATGTAGTTGTAATAGATTTGGGGCCCCATGCGTTTGAGGCTCTGGGCGGCATTATCAAAATTTGTAAAAACTTCAACGAACTATTAGGGGACATTACTTACACGGAGAATGAATTAAGCAGAAACATTATAGAGCAGGATTATCAGTTTATAATCCAGAATGTCAGGTTGAGTTACGAAAAATATTTTAATCTGCAAAAAGGTACACATTTACATAAATTTAGAAACTTAATCAGGGAAAAACAGATTAGGCAATTACAAAATATAAATAATAATCCTTTAATTGACAGGACTGTCATTAATATGTCAAAAAGACTTTTGTCCATTTCAGACAGGCTTGTACTATCAAAAGGTTTAAATTTTGCAATAAACCCGAAAATTGTTCCAAAATTTGACATAGTAGCGGCAATAGAAAAAACGGCTCAAAATTTACCAACAGATAGTGGTAATGAATATCGCATACGGGCAAAAATTGCTTTAGAGAAGCAATACAAAATTAAAGATAATTTAACTCCAGAAGAAAAGTTATCGATAAATTCTTTAAAACGCGATGAAAGTATAAAAATATTGCCAGCAGACAAAGGTAATGCCACAGTCATTATAGATAAAGATATATATAACACAAAAATCATGACTCTTGTAAATGAGGGACCCTACTCAAAATTAAACAAAGATCCAACAAAATCAATAGAGAGCAAAATTTACAGAACTTTGTTTAAATACAAACATGAATTTAATGATTTTGAACGAAGGAAACTTACACCACATCATAGTAAGCCCCCTCATTTTTATGGCTTACCAAAGACACATAAACAAAATATTCCTTTAAGACCAATTGTTAGTTCTATTAATTCACCATGTCATAATTTGGCAAAATTTTTACTTAAAATTATTGATCCATTATCTGGAAATACCGATTCATATATTAAAAAGAGTAAACATTTCATAGAAAAAATGTATGAAACCGATATTCATGAATCACACCTGATGGTTAGTTTTGATGTAGTTAGCCTCTTTACCAATGTTCCGGTAGATGAAACATTAAAAATAGTTAAAGACAGGTTGCTAAATGATAATAATTTGGAAACTAGAACTAAATTAAGTGTAAATAGCATAATGGAACTCTTAACACTGTGTATAAAAACAACCTATTTTCAATTGGACAATGAGTTCTATCAGCAGGATTTTGGTATGGCTATGGGGTCTGCATTATCACCAATTTTAAGCAACATATTTATGGAGAACTTTGAGAACACACATGTTCAAAATTGTATAAACAAACCGGTTGTCTGGTGGAGATATGTTGACGACATCTTTGCAATTTGGCCTCACGGTGTTGATTTACTAGATAGTTTTTTAGAAAATATAAATAGTAAGGAACCGTCTATTAAATTCACATTAGAAGTAGAAAGTAGGAATGAACTACCGTTTTTAGATGTTTTAATTAGAAGGATAAATAATACAATTGAAACAAGCGTTTATAGAAAACCAACACATACTAATAGATATCTAAATTTTAACTCAAATCAGTCAATAAATGTTAAAAGGGGTGTTGTAAAATGCTTATACGATAGGGCCAAAATAATTTCATCTAATAATGAAATATTAAATAACGAGAAAAAATTTATCAAAGAGGTTCTAGTACAAAATCAATATCCTGAAGCCTTTGTTGATAGAATTTTCATAAATGTTGAAAATAGGGACAATCAGGTACGACAAAAACCTGAACGTCATTATACAGCAATAATTCCTTATGTATACGGACTATCGGAAAAGCTACGCCGTATAGGTGACAAATTTGATGTTAGGACGATATTTCAAACGGGGAACACTTTAAGATCTATTTTAACAAAAACAAAACCGATAAACAGGGAGCAGAATTCAAAAAACTGTGTTTACAATATCCCGTGCGAATGTGATAAATGTTATGTGGGTGAGTCATCCAGACCTTTCAGTGTGAGGTTGGATGAGCACAAGAACTACATTAGAAAGAATGAAATTCAGAAATCAAAGATTTGTGAACATGCTTGGGAAAACGGACATAGAATAAACTGGGACTCGGCAAAAATTTTAACAAAAGAAACAGATACCAAAAGAAGAAAAATTAAAGAATCAGCAATAATCTTATTAAATGAAGATAAGTGCGTATCGAATTGTTCTGTAGATATTTGTACAACCTGGCTACCAATGTTAAAAGAAGAACTCAACAAACTCAACATTATCTAAAAAAAAAAAAAAAAAAAATATCATCAGTTCTATGTTCTGTGTAAGTAGTAAGTATCTATGGAAATAACATAAACAGAATCTTAAAGCTGTGTATTTGACATACACAGCAAAATAAGAGTTCTTCAAAAAATAGCTTTGAAAACGGAAAGAGATTACTTTCCGAAACGTCAGCAAAATACATTATTTTTGTGTTTATTCCGATTTATATTATTTGCAAAACATAACCTCTGACTTTTCCTTTGGCGTAAACGTCACGGGCGCAGAGGTTTTTTTTCCAATAATTCTATTATTTTGTAGATTTGGTGATTTGTTTTGAAGAGGATAATAGTACATGTGGTAGAAAACCCAAATAATAGGAAAGAATAGATGTTTTAAGAGAAAAACAAATAAATTTTATTGAAATTGAATACATAGTACAATTACAATATGCAATATACAAATTTTGCACAATTTACTGAAAAATAAATTGGTATGAGGGGTATAAGAGGAGGACCAAATTTTATTTGGGCCTGGGGCACAAAATTCTATTGAGTCGGCGCTGCTGGAATTGTTAATCTGAGAGAGGCAAACTTTGTGTTGAATATTCTCTATTTGTAAATTTATTTATCGATTTATGTGATTTTTACTTACACTTGTGTGGTACTGTATTCTTAGTAATTTAGTATTCTTTGTTTGTTCTTGCTCATCTGTTTTTACAATATTACAAGTTTGTAATTGCACTTGCAAGTTATGATCTAAATAAATTAATTTCACTTAGGTATTCCCATAGTTATAACAAAAATAATATTTTCACAACCTTAAACTTCAAACAATGAACCTTATAAGAAATATTCATAGGATTTTAAGAGAACCGAGGACTTGCGTTAATCCCTTCATTACACTTGCGTATATCTGGATCTATTCAGCTTTGATGTTTTTTCAAACATTTGAGTTTAATGCAGTGGCGTCCTGGTTAGGTCCGCGGGTCCACGAATGCGGACTGGGCCCCAGATCTTTAAGGCCCCCCACCGATTAATAAAATATGATCCATCTATTTTACTCAATTATTCAGGCTGCTGTAGAAACGAATTTTCCTGGATCGAGTAGTACTGGTCGCCGGCGAGTAAGAGAATCGGAGCTACACTGTCATGCAGCAGCACAGAAATACTTACTTAAAGCTGAACATAAAGAAGCTCGAGTAGGATTTGCGCTTGAATTTTTAGCGTATGATGTAAATATTTGGAACATTGTAATCTTTACAGACGAAAAAACTTTCCAGTCAACACACAGTGGTCGTATTCGTATTTACCGCCCTTCGAATACTCGATTTGATCAGAAATATATATCTAACAATGATAAAAATGGCAGATTTTCCGTCAATATTGCTTGGATATCGGCACGTGATCCTGGTGTTTTGTGGCATATTGAGGAACGATTTAATAGTGAAACGTATATTAGGATTTTAGACAATATTATGCTCCCTTCTGTGTCACAATTATTTCCTAACAATGAGTTAATATTTCAACTAGACAATTGTTCCGTTCATACTGCTCATACCGTAACTAACTGGTTTCAAGATAACAACATCAATGTTCTTAACTGGCCCAGTCATAGTCCAGATCTTAACCCTGTGGAAGAAGTATGGGGACTACTCGTAAGAAGTATCCAAAAACGAAATGTGAGATCACGGTATGACGAAGAATTACTGGAAATAGTAAATAATACATGGGAAAATATTATTACTAATGATTATTGTATAAGGTTATTTAATTCTATGCCAAACAGACTTATGGAAGTTATAAATAGAAATGGTGCAATAACGAAATATTAATGATTAGTTTCTTGTTAAGTAGGATATCCTTTGTCCTTTGATCCAGGATTTCTACTAATTGTACCGTTTATTCTCCACTTTCTTAAAATGTTACACACCAAATTTTTGTTAATGTTATAACGCAGTGCAATTTGTCTCATCCACCATCCACCATTTACTTTAGCAATAACTACAACATTAAAATAAAAAATAAATTAAAAGTGATGTTTTATTTTTTTTCCATATTGAACATTATTTACCGAGTTTAAATTGGCCATTTTTAGTTATTTGGACAATTAATGTAAGCTGCTTTTCTTCAAATTCCCCATTTTGCCAAATTCAATCGCTTGTAAAAAGATCAATAAAGGTGCGACAAAAAAACTTAATTACATGGTTTTGTTCGGTGATGCATGGGCTTTTATAATTGGCAACTGAATTTTTAAAAAATGTACACAGGGTGAACTTTTTTACAGGACTCAGAAAAAACAAATTAAAATGTTCTGCCTTGGAATAAAAAAAATTATAATAGCAATATATCAATTTTGATAAGTGTATAAAGTGTCTAAAATTTAAACAAAATCCAATCAATAGTGAGGACGTTCTGGTCAAAATAAGTTTAGGCCAAAATCAGTTTATCACTCTGTATCTCAGACATTAAGAGCGACAGGAAAATTTCAATGGTCGTTCCTTAATACCCAAGTGGTCCTCTACCACCCCTGGAAGTATGTTCAGTTTCTCATGAAACACCCTGTATAGAGCTCCTATTGGAGTAGATTTCATAACGCCCAAACATATCCAAAAAGCTTTATTCTGCGTAATGTCAAGACGACCTAGAGAGTTTTACATGCGGAATGCCATAAAAAAGACATCCGCAGTCGATGACGGATCGAATCATCATTCTACATAAAAGCAAATATATATAAAATAGAGTTAATTGGAAAAAATAAGTTGTTAGCGCTACTAAATGATGAAAAGCAGGTCCAACACACACACAAGCCACATCATATAATATAGCACAATTAGCTTTCATAAAATTATAATGAGATACGGAACCGCCAAGAAATTTCAAATTCTCAGAACTTGATTTAAATGAAAATTCTTGTATAGGATGGTAATTATTCTTAGAAAATAAGTAAAGAATACTGTGATTAAAGTTCAAACAACTATTGTATTCTCATAAACTATGAAATTATGAAAAATAAGTATAGTTGTTAAAAAATAATGTTCAGAAAAGACCTGAAAAGTATTAAATGCGCATTGAAATTGAAATATTACACTGACTAACTGAAATAAATTCAATTAATGAAGCGGTTAGGTAAATTACGAGGTGAATTATACGCATTACCTAAGCAGAATTCTTTGAATACACTTCTCTTACATTGAAAGAAACATACATAAAAAGTAATACTTACCAAAGCGTAGGATGCTACGAAATCACTGCCTTAATTATAATATAATTATATATAATTTGTATAAAATTTGTGTAACAATCTAACGATAACTGCAAGCGAGACTGAAAAAAGCCAGTAAACTTTCCGTGCCGTGAAAATGTGATGGAGGGGTTACTTCCTAATCTAACAAAAGCAATCTTTCAAAGCTTCAAAGGCTAATTATTATGAGTGTATTGCACCAATAGAATAGCTAAAATATAATTAATGAACAAACATCATCGGCGGATACATGTATGCACACGGGCATCCGCCGTAAAAATTTTAGGTGAAATAAAGAGGTAATTGCTACAATTAAATGAGTTTTGAATTTATTTTTCATGTTTCTCTGTGATAAACCTGGATTATTAAGACAGTATTATTTATTTATTTATTGAAGTGTACAGGCAGATACGCATACAGTTAAAGGGCGGGAAATATACATATAAGTAACTAGAAATAGTCCAGTAGAATTAGCTCCAAAAGTATCCAAATCAGCACCTAAATCTGAATGGATAATTGTGAAGTGATTCATGAATAGGGAATATCAAAGATAATATGTACATACTTTCTGGATGAAAATTCGATGGCATTTGTTTATAACAGCATCTTGAATATTATAATAAACAGTTTTTTCTTAATAACTTTGATCGTAGCTCTCGACGAGAAAAAAGTTTAATATAAAAGATGTAGGTGTTGACAATATGAACATTTTAAGCCGTACTTTATCAAAATCGGTTCAATAATTTATTCGCAAATCGTAAAAAAACCGTTGAAAATCAATGATTTTTCGATTGATATTATTTAATAGAAAAATAAACAATATTCGCGTGTAAACTATGTGAAAGTTTATTCTGTGGTATGCTTAAACTACGGTTCAAATTTGATAAAAAAATATTCAATAGTTTCAGAAATAATTTAATTTGTTTATAGAATTACTATGACTAACGTTCAGTAACGCTCAATTTTTCAATCATACGATTATAAAAATAGGCTATTTTGAAAGATAAAGGTTGCTGCTTCTTAATGCAATTGTTACCCAGTCAAATAATAACTTTTTTGAGTGTTTGAAATGGCTTTTAAAATGGCGTGTTATATTTTCCGCATAAACAAATTAAATTACTCGCTGAATTTTTAACGCAACGTATTGTCAATTGAATCAAATTAAAACTAAGGCCTTGAACTTTATGTTGCACCGAATTAGAATTTTCCAAATTGATTTGGATCAAAGATACATTTTTTTTTCAAAAAATCATAGCTCCTATGTTGATTTATATGAAGCTATGAAATTTGAGCCGTATGTAGAGGTTTAGTTAAATAATTATACTTGGACAGTATTTTCAACTTTCCTCGAATAAATATATTAATTATAATGAAAGGGAAAGTATAACGTTGATGCGCGTCACTGGAGAGGGGGCAGGAGAGGGGATAAACGAGTTCCTGGGCTCGCGCTCACTCAAAATTTGCTCAAACTGCTACTCGCTGCATGCATCGTATATCTCGGCTTCTAATCATCCGATTTCGATGATTTTTTTTTTGATTCGCACTAGCTCGACGAGCCCATTCCAAAATTTATCAAAAAGAAATTACAAAAAAGAAAAACTAGGTATAAGAAATGTTTGGCCACGAAATGGATTGATATTTACAAAAATCGACGGGAAAATTATGAAGATCAATTGTATAGAAGATATAAATAACATTGAAAACATACCAATTCACTAAATAGTTGATATGATTTATGTTGTAATTATGATATATATTGATGTATTTTATTATTCTTTTTTTCTCTTTTAGGAGTAATCTAATCTAAAATAGAATATTTCTAATATTAATTATTTTATTCTAGATTTTGTTTATGTTTATAGGTAGTAATTTGCATTTGTAGACATGGATATTTTAAGGAGCGAGGATGAGGGAGAGGAGGTTATAACCGAGGTATATTCGAACATACGCGATGGTCTGGGTGAATTTGGTGGCGAAAGAGTTTTAAATTTAATTCATTTCAATATAAGGAGTTTAAAGAAAAACTTCAATGAATTGCTTATATATTTAGAACAATTTGATTATTTAAATTTAGACCTAATCATTTTATCTGAAAGCTGGAAGCTTGAGGATGTAAGTAATAACCTTCATATACCTAATTTCAAACTATACTATAACCAATCTGAATTTAACAAAAGTGATGGGGTGGCTGTATATATACGTAATAATATAAATAGTAATATTAATATTATAAATTTAAGTCAAACAGAACTTATTAGAATTTTTTGTAAACTAAATAACATAACCTATGGAATCACAGCATCCTATAGACCACCTTCTATTGATGTAATTCAATATATCAATGACATGGAAAATTATTATTCTACATTGCTTAAAAATGATGTTGAAATTTATGTGGGCCATATAAACATAAATTTATTAAATAAAGAGGACAACAACGTAAATTCTTATTTATGTACATTGGGACAATTCGGTTTTATCTCTTATATAAACAAACCAACACGGCAAACAGAAAATAGTAATAGCATATTAGATCACATCTTTATTTGCACTAAATCCAACTTAAATAAAAAACTAAAATTAAACTCTATGATATTCCAGACGTTTTTAACAGATCATTTTGCTATTGCTTTGTCTATTACCCAAAGAAATCACAGTTTAACAGAAACACATACTGTGCAGAAGAATATAAAAATTGTAAATTATCACAAAATTGAAGAGTGGCTTTCTAATGAAACATGGGTAGACGTTCTTCAAACAGACGACCCTGAATTTGCTTATGATAATTTTATTAATAAATTACAAAATAATATTAAAATAAATACTTATACTAAAAAATAGAAACGTTAGACTTAAGCAATGGATGACAACCGCCATTCTAAATTCCATAAGGTATAGAGACCAGTTAAAAAAAAGATTATTAAGGTCCTACAGTGCTGAATTAAATACTGAATACAATCGCTATAGAAATGTACTAAAAAATATTATTAGGTATACAAAAAATTACTATTATAAAAATGAATTTAAAAATGCAAACAATAATTATAAAAAAGTATGGAAAATTATCAATGATGCGACGAATACTGAACCGAACAAAAAAAATGAACAATACATAATAGCGGACAAAAATAATGTAGAATTAACAAATGATACAGACAAATCAAATTTATTCAATACATTTTTTATTAATATTGCGAATGAATTATCGAATAATATACCAAATGATAACACAATAGAGCCGCAGCTACAAGAACCTATAAGGGATACACTATTTCTTGCGCCGGTAAATAAAAATGAACTAATACAATATATAAATGATTTAAAAAATAATGCTGCGTGTGGGCCAGACGGTATATCTACGATTTTCATAAAAAAGTATCATATATTTCTAGTAAATCCCATAATGCACATATTTAATTTAATATTTCTGAAAGGCAAATTACCGAAACAATTTAAGGAATCCATAGTAACCCCTGTATTTAAATCAGGTGATAAAAAATTATTAACCAACTATCGTCCCATATCTGTTATAAATAATTTCACAAAATTGTTTGAGCACTGCTTAAAATATAGATTAATGAACCACCTAACACGACATAAAATCTTATCTACAAATCAATTTGGTTTTAGAAAAAATGTTTCAACAGAAAATGCGATTACACAGTTAACTAACACTATCATAAAAGCGGTAAATGAAAACAAGAAATGTTTATCGGTATTCCTAGACTTACGCAAAGCATTTGATACCATAGACCCTCAGTTATTGTTGTCAAAACTCGAATCAATTGGGGTAAGAGGTGTGCCCCTTGAAGTGTTCAGTAGTTATTTATCAAAAAGGCAGCAGCGCGTTAAAATAAATGAAGCTATAAGTGACCCACTAGTTGTCACCAGGGGCGTCCCTCAAGGGACAGTGGTGGGTCCAATATTATTTCTAATCTATATAAATAATTTATTAAAACTACAGATTAATGCTGAAATTATATCTTATGCTGACGATACTGCTGTACTATTTGTGGGTGACTCTTGGAACATGATTTACCAAGATGCAGCAATATCTTTAAAAAAAATTAAAAATTGGCTTAGTTCAAACCTCTTAAGTCTAAATATAGATAAAACAAAATTTCTAACTTTTTCAACCACGGCGGATGGACAACCAAATCAGGATACCCTGGTCATTCATGGGAACTCTTGTGATAAAACTCAAGACTGTAGCTGTCAATCTGTTGAAAAAGCTAATAATATTAAATATCTCGGTGTCATGATTGACCATCACCTAAAGTGGAAAGAGCATGTCATTTATTTGAATATTAGACTTAGGAGGTTGTTTCATAAATTTTATCTATTGCGCGATGTATTAAATAGAAAAAATCTATTAATTGTATATAATGCTTTAGTTGAATCGATATTAAACTATTGTATTGTTGTCTGGGGTGGTATGTATGATCAATTCTTAAATAATCTTAATGTAGCACAGAAAACAATTCTAAAAATAATGTTTAAAAAGGAAAAAAGTTATTCATCGACTTTACTATTTTCAGAAACAAAAGTATTTACAATAAGGAAATTATTTTCCTACCAATGTCTTCTATGGATGTACAAAAACCCGGTATTCCATGCAGAAATAAATCATAAGCATGACACCAGGACAAAAGAGAATCTGTCTATCAAACTACCTCTTTTCACAAAGTCGCACACCCAACGATTTGTATTTTATTACGACCCAAAATTATTCAACCTTCTACCTCCAAAACTAAAAAAAATGAAGCAAGCTAATAACTTAAATCTAAAGAAAATAAAGGTGGAGATAAAAGCATTTGTAGACGATAATTTTGAAAATTTTAAAAACATTTATAAACATAAATAAAGCATTAAGTATAAAATAGTATATACACGTATATATGAATGTTTTAGTGGTTTCTATATGTCTTCATCCTTTTGTTGCTTCAAGTGATAACTTTCGCCATCAAACCACCACCTCGTCGTCTGAATATATTGTGTCCTTCTACCCCTATACCTGTATACTCTCGAAAATTTATATCTTGTTTTTCTTATGTATTTCTCATTGTATTATGTAATTGTAGTACGCACACAGGCAGTCTGTTGCCTAGGCGGCTTATAAAATTACACTTTATAAAGATATTATATATTTAGTATAATACTTTGAGGAAAAAATATTTTGTATTGCATGAACTCTATTTTTGGGATAAATAAATTTGATTTGATTTGAAAAAAAAAAAAAAAAATGCACTGTAAAATGGGGAACATAGAAAAGTTTTTGGAAAATTCAATTTTATTTCATATTTTATTAAACAATACATAAATATATTATAATCGACGCCTTTTTATTGTATTTACATATCCATTCTCATCATCCTCAGACTCATCACAGTCATCACACTCATCACGCTCTTCGTACTCATCGCCATCATCTATATTATTTACATTATCTTCATTTTCTCTTTTTGATATTTAAATTACCAACAATTTCCCCATATTTTTTCATTCAACATACTGTTAATCGATACTGCACTTGCATTTTAACAGTTTTTCCCTTTGCAATTATAGTACACAAATTTGAACATTATAATCCATGCTTCCTACATCCACGTGCTCTCAAACAACCTGTCGTACACCGGCAAGTTATCATTTTTAAAATATTTTCCGGTACAAGAGGCTCTTAATAGGCCTCAAGGAATACTGACTCTTCTCCCAACCCCAATTTTTCGGACGTATTTCATTTCCTAACCACCTCTGGATTTGTTGATATGCGCGAAATGAATTCTGGATCATTGCTTCTTCTGTTGGAGGAAGTGATTCCAATTTAAAAGCCGACCTAGTTGTAGACTTTTTGTAATTAATGAAACGAATTTCATGGCAAGATCCTTTGTCTTTTTTTGTACTGTACATACGCGCAACTATTTCACAACCATTTTCGCCAATTCTCTTTCTATCAATTACACCAGCGCGAGTCCTCTCCTGCCCCCTCAACAGTGACGCGCATCAACGTTATACTTTCCCTTTCATTATTTTTAATATATTTATAATATTTCGAGGGAAGTTGAAAATATTGATGTCAAGTATAATTCAACTAAATCTCTACATATGGGTCAAGTTTCATAGCTTCATATAAATCAACATGGGAGCTATGGTTTTTTGAAAAAAAAAAGTATCTTTGCTCCAAATCAATTTGGAAAAGTCTAGTTTGGCGCAACATAAAGTTCAAGGCCTTAGTTTTAATTTGATTCATTTGACAATCTGTTGCGTTAAAAATTCAGCGAGTAATTCAATTTGTTTAAGCGGAAAATATAACGCCATTTTAAACACTCAAAAAGTTACTATTTGACTGGGTAACAATTGCAATTGCATTAAGAAATAGCAACCCTTACCTTTTCAAATGAGCCTATTTTTATAATTGTATGATTGAAAAACTGAACGTTATTGTACGTTAAAGTCATCGTAATTCTATAAACAAATTAAATTATCTCGGAAACTATTGAATATTTTTTTAATCAAATTTGTACCCTATAGTTTAAGTATACCACAGACTAAACTTCCAAATAGTTTACATGCGGATATTGTTTATTTTTCTATTAAATAATAACAATCGAAGAATCATTGATTTTCAACGGTTTTTTACGATTTGCGAATAAACTATTGAACCAATTTTGATAAAATATGGCTTAAAATGTTCGTATTGTCAATATACCTACATCTTCTATATTAAACTTTTTTCTCGTCGAGCGATACGACCAAAGTTATTAAGAAAAAACTATTTATTACAACATTCAAGGTGCTGTTATAAACAAATGCCACCGAATTTTCATCCAGAAAGTATGTACAGTACAATGTACATGCCATTTTTGATACTCCCTGTTCATGAATCAGTTCACAATTATCCATTCAGATTTAGGTGTTGACAAAATGCTAATTCCACTGGACTAAAATGTAGGTATATAAAATATACATAAGAACATAAGTACTTAATACACAACGCACAGGGTCGGATTGGCCCGGTCGGCAGGTCAACAATTGCCGAAGGCGCCAAACATTTTTGTGGGCCAAAACCGCAACCTTAAACAATGTTAATAATGCTTTTTACATTATCTTTTTACGTTGAGCATGATGTCCTAGTTCGAATCCCAAAAGTCTCAAACAATCTGAAACATCGTGTATATACCCCATATATATATATTTAGTTTTTTCCTATTTATATTTCCAAATTCAAGTAATTATTGCAGTTAATTCATTTCATTTTTACATTTATTTGTTCATTTAAATTTGAACAAAGTAAAGTTACCAGAATGCATTTTAAAATTATATTCTTTTAAAGCAAAGTTAAAAGCTACAATTTTAACTAAAAAGTTACATAAAATCGAGTCGAGCCACAGGGTTTGTTTATCGTATATTCAGATAAGTGCCAAGTACTTCGTTTATTCCCAGAGTATGAAATCGCCTACACTTTTCTACCTTAACTATAGAAAAAGATAGAAAGTTGAGCGTCGAATATTATAATAGCGTTAAAATAAACATATTCCCACAAGAAACAAGCGGAGATGCATAATCCGGGTAGAAGGGTGACATCAGGAACCATATAAAAGGAAAACGGAGTGGTATTTAAAGGAAGAGAAGATAGACGGCATCGGAAGACAGCACCTTTTAAGCTACGTCGCGATATTTTCGCCGAGCTTTGGAAATTAAATTGGAGCCACCGCAAAGTTACGTCGCGATATTTTTGCCGAACTTTTATATCTGACTTTGAAATCTATTCTAAGCTACGTCGCGAGTTTCTCGCCGAGCCTAACAAATTATTTTGGGATATTTTTCACGAAATCAGCCGTCTAAACTACTAGCCAAACAATATTATAACTTACATCTTATTTTAACGAATTCTTCTCAACCACCGACATGCTGTACGACGACGTTAAATATATAGAACCTGGGGGAGAGCTTTCACAAACCATGTAGCGCTATACAGGGCGTACAGAGGTTCCGCAGGCATAAATTTTAAAGGTGATTACTTTCTTATTTCCAGACTCTGCTTTATTATTTGCAATTGCATTCATATTCTGGTTTCGACGGGGTGTAATAGGGAAAATTGACGCATTTGTGGTACCAAAAGAATATTAGATTAATCTTTTAAATGGAATATTAGCTTTGATTTTGAACTATCATAATATTATATTACCAGTTATTCAGTTATGATTTCATTCACGAATTTAATTCACAAAATTTCACTTTCTAAATATCTTACTAGGGAGATTTGCGCTTGCAAGGTAACAAGTTTATCTTCAAGAACTATCTATTTAGAGCTATGCAATAACAAGGTACTTTATCACAGACTAGCCAAACTTCATGTCTATCATTATTCTGCAGTTTTTATAAAACAAATAGTGGACTTTCGTTTCCACCACATCTCATGTAAGGAATATTTTCCTACTGTAACCACAAGGTTTTCTGATTGTTGGACATTTACCTACAATAAAATATTATAGTTACATGAATTCGGCGTACTTTGAGTTTACAAAGGTTTGAAACATTGACTACGGTCAATTGGCTGGTTCTGTTCTCCAACTGGGTTCAGTTACAACGAGGGATATGTCAATATTTCAGGCAGTTGTCTGGTCACTTGTTTCGATTGAAGGGTGATGCAACCGCACTTTCTTACCTTCGCGGATTCGCGGCTACGTATGTTTGACAATCATAGGCAATCTTCTGGTTGCTTTTCTATTTAATTACTATAGGGAGATTTCCCCAGCAGCATTCTAAAAGATTTTATGTGAGTGTAAATTCTCACCTCAGCAAGACTAATATGATTATCTGAACGATTGTTCCTACTCTAATTTCAATCATTAAACTGTGTATAATCAAAGGATTTTTCCTCAACATTCTATGATCTTTTACATGAGTATTTAATTCTCATTTCGATAATGTATAAACATGACATGATTCTTGTCCTTTGTTTTGCATTCGATTCATTATTTGGCTATGACTAACAACTTTAATTATAAATCATTATTACCTAACGATTGCTAACTGCTCTATTATAGATTATCATTATCAGGCCATTGCCACCACTCTAATTACTATTAAAATAACGCAGCATACTTTTGTATAAGTTCTTGTTATTGCATCAAAACACTCAGTATATCTATAGTATGGTCATTACTATAGCGACGCAGATTTTCCTATTATAATATTTAGACAATTGTCTCAAATATTTGGATTATTTTGATTTCATGTTCGACTACTGTTGCATCAATTTATATAAAATAAAATGGTTTTTTTTACTATTTTTTCCCATCAATTATTGTCTTATTCTTTCGCCTTTACCTTTTTCGTCATATAAATAATAAACTAAATAAATGTTTTAATTTCAAAAGCAAAATAGAAAACAGACTTTAACTATAAAGGTACAGTGCAACCTTGAGAAATAAAATACTACATAAATAATATATCAAATTAACTAGGTCTCTCAATTAATAGACAGTGTGTTCAAGTTTACCAGGTATTTAAATTAACAGAGTGATTAATTTTCTAAGGTACATCGTATCAGACAGAAACAAATAATATTAAACTTTATATAAAAGAACCCCGGTAAATTAAAAAAAGGTTACTACACACACAACAAAGTTAAGGTCCTACACTAACAAAACTAGACGATCACGCAAATGGCCAATCTTATTTGTTTATCCTTCAGATAAATAAATAATAATTAACTTACTGGTGACTTCATTACCAGGATTTCTTTTAGTAATTAAACAGGGTACCCCATAACCTCTTCACTGGTGCCGTGACCAGGATTTCTGTTTATAAATATACAGGGGGGGCCATAATCGTTACATTGGTGCCGTGACCAGGATTTATTATTAATTAATGCACGGGGGGGGAAACCTCTTCACTGGTGCCGTGACCAGGATATAGAGTCAATAAAATTGATATTATCTGTGTTTCTTTAAGTTCTGATACTGCCTCTGTTTTGTTTATCATTCAGGTTTCAACAACACACTGGGAAACAACATCCAAACCGCCAAGCACCGCCAATGTCCTGCCGCCACACCGCCAAAGCCGTACCGCCATGCCGCCTCCATCGAGGGAAACCAAGTTCGAGTCCCTATCCACTGCAATTTGAGGAAAACAAAGAAAACAACGCCAAACTGTTCAAACAAATGGAAACGGACGTTGTAACCACGAATTGAGCAGTCGTCTACGCAAACTAAAACCTCCGACGACGTATTCAAGAAGTTGCCGTTCCCACAGCGACAGAGATGACGCTGATACCTGGCTGCCGACGTCAAAACACGGCAACCGTCTCACATATTTAACGTGGAGTTCGACACCACGGACTTCACTCCAGATTCACAATAAACACTCTGTAGAAAATACCTCAACGAGCTGGAAGTCTACCTACCTGAAGAAAATACATGTACCTGAAGAAAACAAATTTAATGTGGTACATAAATCGTTACTAAAAGATGCAGAGTACCTACTGGACACCGATGTACAAAATTACTTGGGAATTTGCGTAAACTTTTAAACGACGCACAGCTGATTTTAAAACAAATAATAATTAACTTACTGGTGACTTCATTACCAGGATTTCTTTTAGTAATTAAACAGGGTACCCCATAACCTCTTCACTGGTGCCGTGACCAGGATTTCTGTTTATAAATATACAGGGGGGGCCATAATCGTTACAAATCCCACTTGGGGATAATCCGCCATCTTGAAAAAACCACTGCCATCTTAGATTTTTGAGATCTGAGCTTTAGCGATCAAACCAAACGTCTGATTTTGTTCTTCTTTGCGTCAAATAATAAATGCCTTTATTTAGCCTGGCGGGGTGTCAGCTAATAGCTGCTATTAATCCCAACCAGGGTTCAAAAAAATACAATAATACAATATATAATTAGAAATTAAATAATCTCACAGATATGAGGACGGAAATGATGAGACGAAATTGAATATAGCAAGAAACAAAAATTTTAAAAACTAAATTATTTCTTGATAAACAGGGAAAAACAATAAGAGTAGATAACAAACTTACTACAAACAGAAATAAATTACATTTTTTAATTATTAGTTAAACGTATCAGAGAGCAATAAGAGGTTTTTAACTTTTTTCTTAAAGCTATTGTAGGTCAGGAATTTAGTACTCTGCGGCACTTTATTATAATTATTAACTGCGGCATAAGAGAAACATGACTTGAAGAAGGTGGTTCTATGCTGTGGAATGTGTAGCAGATTAGACGCTTGGCGTAAATTTTCACCATGTAATTCTCCTCTGAATTTAATTTTTCCACGCAGGTATATAGGCATGTGGCTATTAAGGATAGAATGTACTAAACAACACAAGTGTAATATCCACCTTTTTTTAATATTAAGCATTTTACATTCCCGTAAAATAGGTGAAATATGTTCTCGCCTATTTGCTAGTGTCGCAAAGCGTACGCAGGAATTTTGCATTTTTTGCAACTTAAACAATATTTGATTCATTAGGCATGGCCCATATACCACGTCCCCGTAAGCAGGCACAGATAAAACAAGTGATTCGATTAACTTCAATTTTACTTTTTGTGACAAAATATACTTAAATTGGTACATGTGTCTTAACTTAGCATAGCATGTTTGTACTAGATGATTAATGTGATCATGAAAAGAAAGGTGAGAATCAAATATTATGCCGAGGTTTTTTACAGATTTAGAGGACAAAATAGGGCTGTTATTTACATTAAGTTGCATATCATTTTCATTCATTTTGGCTAGCAATGTTTTGCTTCCGATATTTATGGAACAGGAGTATTGGGCCAGTCTCTGCAAATCTTCATTTATTTTGACACACGCACCGGCAACGTCTGAAAGATAATAGGGCAAGGATATTTGCTGGTCATCCGCATACAAGTGAAATATACAGTGGCTAACTTCTTCATATATACACTGAGAAAATTCGACCTATTAAAGTATCTTGCTACAAAGTTCCTAATAATGCTGATTAAAAATGTTGTAACCATTATTATAACTTTAATACTTACAACATTTTAAAATACTAAGAGCTATTGAAGTCATTTTCCTAAAACAGTATTATTATAGTTATCAGTTATCTAGCTATGGTAATTAACATACTTTATTGGAGTAAGTCGATATTTTTTTATAAAAAAAAGTTGCTGCTAATATTCTGTTATCTTAATAATCTTTATTACGCATCTAACAAGCTTTATTAAAGATCAAATTGATGCTATTAAAGGAGGCTAACAAAATATTTCTTAATTAATATTATTAGTTGACTACCTATAATAATTGGATATACTATGTGTACCAAATAAGCATCGAATTAATTTTTTATTCTCGGTAATATTCGGTACTGATCGTATAAATAATCATGCGTAGCGATATTGCGCACAGACAGGCCTCGGCTCTCGTGAGTTACGGCCATCACATCACATCATCATTATCGTATTTCGTGTGTTCTTGTATCTCCAGTGCCCACATTATACGGGAGTTAAAGTTATTAGTGGTGGCTTACAAATTATTTTTATTGCAGTGGAGCCTCGATGCATATCGAGATGCATATGTATAAATGCATATGTATAAAGTTATTCTATAAGCTCACCATCCCAGTAATTAGTTCGTGTAATTGTTATTAAATTAACAAAATATAAGCCAACGAGAGTGGGATTAGTTAGTACAGAAATAAATGTGTCGTAAAATACACACTACGAAAGATAAAAAACATTCCACTATTTCCTATAAAAGGAAATAAATTCGTTGCCACCCATCAATGTGCTATTAAATTGTTTAATACCTGCAGTTCTATTAATTTAGCCAAACCAATGAAGCTATCTAGTACTGACTAAAAGGTCATTTTGTAGTGCTTATAAGAAACGCTAATAAATTCAGCATAATAATGATAATACTGACCAGTTGTTCAATTTGCAGCAGTAGGTAAAGCACTTAATAACCATAATAAAATAAAGAAACTGATGGTAACACAAATGTTATTATAGAAATTTCCATGGACTTTAATAACCGTTAGTAGATGTTTCTAGGAAAATGACTTTAATAGCAATAGCAAATGACTCTGCCTGTCCCCTATTTAATTGAAGTTTTATGCAAAGGTTATTAAATTTTTAATAACGGCTAATAGATTTTTCTCTCAGTGTATCTGCCATATAGAGAACAAATAAAAGTGGCCCCAGCAACGAACCCTGTGGTCACCAGATTTAAGTGCAAGGTCAGTGGAAAGAGACATGTCAATATTTGTTACGATTTTAATCTGCTGTCTACGGCTGCAGAGGTACGAATCGAACCAGCTGCTTGTTGCATTATCAGAAACTCCCATAAATGAAAGTCTGGCAAGCAGTAGTTTGTGGTTTAAGCAATCAAATGCTTTACTGTAATCAAGTAGAACTGAGATGGTAACTTTTGATTGATCAATAACTTTCGCGTACTCATCCATGACGTCTACAAGAACAGTAACTGTGCTATGCTTTGCGTGGAAGCCAGATTGACGACATGGTAACAGTTTGTGGAGCATTACGAAATCCAGTAGTTGCAAATAAACAATTCGTTCCAAAATTTTAGAAAGCACAGGCAGAAGGCTTATTGGGCGAAAATCTTTAAATGTTTCGGGTTTGTTGATTTTTGCTATTGGAATTACAGTAGCACACTTCCATATGTTGGGTAATATACCTTGCATTAAAGAAAAATTAATTATATGTGTTATGGCATCTAGACAAGCAGGAAGACATAATTTAACCATTTTGAGAGTGATACAGTCAACACCAGCAGCATTAGATTTTATATAATTAATTGCTTTTGCCACCTCTTCGGAGGTAGCTTCCCGAAATTTAAATAGATTATGCACATTCATATTTCTATGGCGATTGCCCTTATAATAGTCGATGATAGTATTTGGTACTTGAGTATTTGGTACTGACTCTACAAAGAATTTATTAAATTTTTCGGGGTCTCTTAACTCTTGTGGTATGTCTTGTGCTTTTCTCTTATTTTAAATACTCACTTTTTCAATAGTTTTCCACCACAATTTTGTATTTGATTTTCTAAGGTATATTCCATGTAAGCCTTTTTTTCGCGGCGGATAGACGAGGTAACCAGATTTCTCATTTGCTTATAATATATCCCATTTGTTCTTGGGTATACTTACCCTGCTTGAGAGTTTACTTATACTTAGAGTAAGCCTTATTCCGTAGTTTTATCATTAGTTTAGTTATGTCGGTCAGCCAAGGGGCAGGAGGTTTACTAACTTTGATGGTTTTTATAGGGGCACATTCATCATATATGGCTATAATATTTTTATTAAGGTAATCGACTTGATCCTCAATATTATTTAATTGCAGAATAGCGTTCCAATTAGTATTTGTAACAGTATGTTAGCAGGTGATCAGTGACTGTGGGCATATGGACCATGCCTGTTTTAGTAACGTGCTCTGTTTTGGTTGTAGCAATTATGTCTATAAGTGTAGCTGACTGACTCGCGATTCTAGTCGGTTCTGTAATTACATGCTTAAGATTATAAGTTTGTAAAAATATCACTAATTTTGTAAAATATCTCTAATTTGAACAAACCTTGTTTTATTTCTTTTAATCACGGGACACTCAACACAGCAGTATGTTAGCAGGTTAGTCGGTTCTGTAATTACAAGCTTAAGATTATAAGTTTGTAAAATATCACTGAGGTGATTGTACGCAGGAAAATTAGGTTTGAGCAAGTTAATATTCAAATCACCCACCAAAATTATTTCGTCAGTCAGGGGCATGAGGGTAGAGAGGGAGTCATCAAGTGATGAGAGCGAGCTATAGTGAACATTTGGTGGCCTATATACCACACCTAGTATAAAGTGCTTATTATTAAAATTACATTTAATCCACAATTGCTCTACAGGATTTTCTTGCAAATCCGTTAAGTGACTCAATAAGGAATTACAGTGTATATTTGTTTTGATATAAAAAGCGACCCCCCCTCCTCTACGACCATGCCTGTCTGCCCGAAACAAATTATAACCAGGTATCTCTACTGCTCTAGCGACAATGTATGGTCTAAGCTATGTTTCTGTTATACCTACAATATCAAAGTCTTGTATTAAAATATAATCTCTCAGATCCTCAAAAGTATTAATTAGCGACCTACAATTTACATAAACTATCAACAAATTTTGTTCCTCACAATTAATTATGTCTGATTCCAACTCCATGATAATTTTTGTTTCAATTTAATAGTAATAATAAAACAAAGTTACTTAAAGTACCTAAAACTATATATAAGAAAAGACAAAAAATATTAAATACAGTGCGATATATACATATTGTTACGTGCTTACAGTTTTCAGTAAACACTCCGTGGATTCAAATAACTTGCAACAAGAATTTTCACAAACCACTGATTTATTTATCACTAAAATTACACTAGTAAATACTTAACAATCACACAGCTAATAATAACTTAATCTAATATAAATTCACTACTTTTAAAACACTATGTATTTTACTTTTCTTCCTAAACTTGTCAACAATTGTCTAACCTAAAAACTTTTACTTCACTGAACTCAACTGTATTGCCTACTTCACTCAACTGAACTCTTCTTCTACAAACTGTCTCTGTAACCAGAACCACAGACTACCCAGAACTGTACTGGATACTAAACTGAACTGTTCCTTATACTTCACTAAACTGTACTGTTCCCCCATCTGCTGGCTTCACCTCTTTATATACCCACTTGGAATGTCCAGAATATCATTGTAGAACTTTCCAGAAATATACTGGAATTCTCTATAATTTTCTTAGGCACTACTAAATGGTGGTTCGCCAGTTGGCCCACAGATGGCGCCACCCTTCTGGCCAGGGAGTAATTAGAACTTTCCTCTCTGTTAGAGGGCAGCACATAACATTGCCCCCTCCTTAAGCCTAAACGTCCCGGTCAGGCATTTCAGATACCCCAGTATACTTTGCCAACCTGTCCAGGTGCACGATCTTCATCTTGGACTTCTTTCAACGTCGTTGATCCGAGTGATGACAGAATACGGTCCTTCGGTGAGCGAGGCTTCGAGAATCCTTCTTCACTCCGCTGTGGGTTATACAGCCAAACCGAGTCCCCCACCTTGAATCCTGCTGAACTGGCATTGCGGTCATATCTAGCCTTCATTCGATCACCACTCCCTGTAGGTGACCTCTTGGCAGCCACATTCGCACAAACCTTGCAACTGCGACACCAAGCCTCTACATCCTGACAGCTATTTACCCAGTAAAATCGCTCCCGTACTCTAGCCAAAGTCTTATTTTTGCTAAAGTGCTCTCTGGATATTCCCTCGTGCACTTCCCGAAGTACTTTTGGTACTCGGCACCTGGGTATCAGCAACCGCATGGTCACTTCTTTCCCATCCGGGCTCCCCCATGCTCTCCGTAATAGTCCATCTATAACCTTAAGTGAATCCCATTGCGCCCATAAAGCCTTCACTCCAACACTTTTACTGGAAACGTCCTTCCATTCCGAGCGGATTCCTTTTTCTTTCGCCTTCAACATTGGTCCAATTTCATCGTCATTCAGTTGTTCCTCTCTTAGAACTTCCTTTGTCCAATCCTTCGGAACCTCTATCTTAACTGCCTTCACTTCTGCTATATCCTGCTGCGTTTTTACATTCTCGGCATTCACTTCCTTAGGGCTCCTCTGGCGACAGTACCTCTTGACATGCCCCAATTTGCCGCAATTATAACAGCGGGTTACTTTTGTCGGACCTCCAGCACTTCGCTGCTGCTTCGGCTCCTGTTTCGGCGGTTGTGGTTCCTGTTTCAGCTCCGGTCGCGAACTTAATTCGTTTAGTAATTGTGCGACCATTTTCTGTATGTCTGTTAACATAACAATCAATCTCATCTTATCAGAGCGAACTTCCTCTTTCTTTGCAGTGTTTACTTCCCCAGGATTCCGTTCTTGACACTGCCGCATCATATGTCCTGGTTTGCTGCACTGATAACACCCAATCACCTTCCTTGGTTGTCCATCGCTCTGTTCTCTTTCCTGCTTCCTTGGAGCATCTGGTTTGGTCATCAACTGGCTTACCATTTTGTACAGGTCAGCCATCAAAGATTCCATATTTGATTTTCCTAAATGGTTCTCTTCTTCTACTTTCATGACTCGTACTCTCGGATGTAGAATCTCTTCATAAGCGGCTTCAACTTCGAGGGCATGGATCAAGGCTTCACTACCAGTCTTATCTCGGGATAATCTAAGGACTCGCCTGATCTCCTCATCGCTTATGCCATCGATGAAAGTACCAACTGTTAATTGTTCCTGGAATTCTTTGGGCGCATCTGGGTAAGCCAGGTATGTCAGTCGCTCAACAGCTGCTTCAAAATCTTGTAAACTTTCCCCAGCCTTTTGTGTGCGTGATTTGAGCTGAGTCCGGTATACTTGGGCGAGATGTTGGTCGCCATATCTTAGATCTAGTGCAGCCTCCAAAACTTTAAAATCCCGTTGCTGCGTCACTGGGATAGTCTGAAGCAATTCTGAGGCTTGACCTCTTAATGCTAGCACCAATGCCATAGCTTTGTCTTCATTACTCCAATTGTTTGCGTATGCCGCTGCCTCAAATTGTCTTTTATAGGTTGACCAAGAAGTTTGACCATCAAAGGACGGCGGTTGTAATCGAGGGCCTGACGATGATAATACTAGCTGGCCTCCTTGCTTTCTTAACTGTCGCTTAAGTTGTTCTACCTCTCCCTTAACTACCTGAAATTTTCCTTCTATATCGGTAACTTTCCCTTCCACGCCAGTAACTTTTTCTTCAACGTCTGTAACTTTTCCCTTAATGTCACTAATTTCTCCTTCGACGTTACCAACTTTTTGTTCAACTTTATCTACTTTTTCCTTGACTTCATTAGTGGCTGATAGGATAGCATCTTGTTGCACCTGTATAATTTTTCTCAATTCTTCCTTTTCTTCTTGACGTCTTCTTTCTTTCTCTTCTTCACGTCTCTCCTGTTCTTCTTTCTCTTCTAGACGTCGTCTTTCTTTTTCTTCTTGACGTCTTTCTTGTTCTTCTTTTTCTTCTTGGCGTCGTTTCTCTTGCTCTTCCTTTTCTTCTTGACGTTGTTTCTCTTGCTCTTCTTTTTCTTCTTGACGTCGTTTTTCTTGTTCTTCTTTTTCTTCTAGCATCATTTTTCTAAATGCGGCGAACATGTCTTGCACTTGTTTTTCAGCAGCCATGCTTCTTGTTTCCATTCAAAAACTAACAAACAACACTAACAAGTCTTTGCCAGGTACAAGTGAAATTTTATTTAAAGTCTATATCACTTCTCAGTTGAAAGCACTTCACTATCTCCAGTGGTTTCCAAGTAGAACACTATGGAACTTCGTCGAATTCTTCAGAAATTCTGTTGCAATTCCGCTTCTGACACCAACTGTTACGTGCTTACAGTTTTCAGTAAACACTCCGTGGATTCAAATAACTTGCAACAAAAATTTTCACAAACCACTGATTTATTTATCACTAAAATTACACTAGTAAATACTTAACAATCACACAGCTAATAATAACTTAATCTAATATAAATTCACTACTTTTAAAACACTATGTATTTTACTTTTCTTCCTAAACTTGTCAACTCTTGTCTAACCTAAAAACTTTTACTTCACTGAACTCAACTGTATTGCCTACTTCACTCAACTGAACTCTTCTTCTACAAACTGTCTCTGTAACCAGAACCACAGTCTACCCAGAACTGTACTGTACTAAACTGAACTGTTCCTTATACTTCACTAAACTGTACTGTTCCCCCATCTGCTGGCTTCACCTCTTTATATACCCACTTGGAATGTCCAGAATATCATTGTAGAACTTTCCAGAAATATACTGGAATTCTCTATAATTTTCTTAGGCACTACTAAATGGTGGTTCGCCAGTTGGCCCACAGATGGCGCCACCCTTCTGGCCAGGGAGTAATTACAACTCTCCTCTCTGTTAGAGGGCAGCACATAACAATATATAAGTATAGTTTTGTGGATGATATATAAATATTATTAATATGTTTGAATAAAAAATAACTCAATTAATTTTTTTGTAACCTTGAGATTTCTGCGAGTGCGAGTAAGGTTTACAGTTACTTCGACCCCCTCAGCGGTCATAGCGTCACCTTCATCCAGATGCAGATCATCGCCATTACAGCTATCTTTTTCCAAGTGGCTTTCCTTATTTGCTTCCTGAGCAATCAAGTTTTCATACGTGTATTCTTTTCCAGCAGCAATTATGGATTTTCCTTTTATTTTAGCTTCTATATTCGTGTTTTTAAAATTCTTCAATTTGCTTTTTAGGACCTTATTGAGTTTCCTATCTTCTTTTGACAAGTCGTTATATACAGTAACACCCGTATCTTTCAAGCTGTGTAAATTTTTGAAAATGTCTGCTTTTTTGAAGTAAGTAAGAAATTCGATAATTACGGGAGTGTTTGCATTTTCTTTCTTAGGTTGGTATATATTAGCAATATCCCCTAGCTTTAGAAAATGTTTTCCAAAAATGTCATTCAGTGCAGAAATTGAATTAGATAATAGGCTGTTTTCCTTGTCGTCTACATTTATACTATATACCACAATATTTTTCTTCCTGACATTTCTTTCTAGTATGCCTAACCTCTTTTAGAGTTGAATTTTCTTCTCGTAGTTTTTCAATAGTACTATTAGCTATTTGTAACTTATCAGCAAGAATTTTGTTATTAAGATCAATTTTGTTGCTTAGTTGCTGCCCAAATCTCAAGTCTAATGTTTGTATAATTGATTCGAGAAGTTTTGCGTTGCTGATTTATTCTTTGGACATAATTTGAGACAAATAGCGTGAATACGGGCTGCTTCCTATAGATACCAGGTACAAACCTTTAGAATGCAAGGTGGTTACTAACAGTGCTAACTGCTCTAGTGCTATGATAGGAAATGTAAATGTATAGGCGGCAGCAGGCAATTTAGTTTTTTTTTTCTATTTCCGGTTAATCCATGACTTGCAACTTTATTTCTTTAAATGGAAAGGTAACTTTTTTCACGAATCTAAAGGGGAAATTCACTTCATTTGCAGTCCTTTTTCGGCCTTCAAATTCACTAAAAAAAAATCGAATTATCCGAATTTTCTCTCAACAGAACAGCAATGGAAGAAATATAAAAAGCAGGCTTAAGCTGAGCATATGTTTGTAAAACAATGAAATAAGAAATTTTGCGCAATAATATTTCCTTTTCCATAGCTTAATGGACTCAATTAGCTGTGACGTCACAACTTATGCGACCAAACATACTACTGTCATAGAAATTTTGATCCCGGCGAGTAACATTGAAATTTGAGCCTATAATATATAATGATAAAACATTGCTATACATTTTATTGAATTTCTCAGATGAAAGAAATATTTAAGAACTTCCAGTGCCAATCTCATATATAGTAGAGGCAAGAATTCAAGCGATGCATGTCAGATCGATTCTATAAATAAGGCAACACTGCTAAGAATCATGAAGTCCCATTAAACTGTTATTTCTGAAAAAAGCTTAATAACCGGGTGTCAAGAATTACTCTTTTTAACGTAATTAATGATTAAAAATTATGTCAGTATTAACATATCTTTAATGAGATCACTTGTGACGTGCATCGCTTGAATTCTTGCCTCGACTTTACACAAGATATGTTAAAATATATGTATTTATGTAAGATTTAATATTTTCATTTTATTTTAATAATGCCAAATATAAAATAGCGCCAGTTTTCTCCACAGTCTAGGCGTCAGAGGTTGAATATTACCGGATTGATGGAATAATTCCTAAGGAAGTTTTTTTCTTCTATCTCTTGTTCTTATGTTAATTCGGTCCGGAACATATTGTTTAAACAATTGTAAAGGGAAATTTTAGCGTTTTTTAAATTAAAGCTATTACACCAATCGAAAAAAAATTAGAGCCCTTTTTTATGTAGAATTTAGTGGAGAATAAATTTATATTTTTGATTTTTTTGTCCTATTATTGATATTTTCAGATATTTTTTAAAAACGCTAAAATTTCCCCTTTCAATTGTTTAAACAGTATGATTTTCAATAAATCTCTTTCTAAATTCTAAAAAAATGCTCCCTTAGGAATTTTTATAGCAAAAAAAACCCTGACGCTTGGTCTATCCAATGGGAAAGGAAGAATGTGAAAATTTAAATTATGTGGGCAGAAAGCAATATAATTGCAGCTAACTTCAATACTCTTGATTCCAAATATTTTACGTTTCGCCACCTAATGTGTGGCCAACTATCTTATTAAGTAAAGGCGTAAAGGCCACTGATTGTTTCTTTCTGTAATCAAATTTTGTATTCTTTTTAAATTGCTTAAACTAAGGGTTTATGTTTTGTTCCTGAATGTGATCATACCAATAAAAGTGGATATAAAATGTTTAACTTTGCAAAGGATGCCATTAAACAAAAAGTAGGAGTTACTTTTTAGGTAGGTTAGGGTTATTTACCCTATATTTTACTTTATTATTGAGTTTTCTAATACTTGTTGATTTACAAAAAGAACACAGCAGTACAAGTTATTAAAAGTTATGAAACAATTTCTTTTTGTAATATTATTCCGGCGCCAATTTTCATACAAAAAATTGAGTTAATTTTATACAAGACTTATTATAACCAAGTTAATTTTATTTGTTCTATTTTCAGAAGAGGCGATAGGAAATCGAACAATTTTTCATTGATCTGTTCTTGCCACTATAAAGATGGTGACAGAAATAATTTACCAGCGATGTTTAAACGGAATTTTGGAAATATTTTTACATATTCGCATATATACTTGTTAGCTGTCCGAGGTTTCAACTAACAGCAAAATGTAAACTTGAAGTTAGCGGCAAACTAATTGACATATTTTTGTATTCTCAATTCCTATTGGACGATATTATAATTCATATGTAATATCAATTTATTCAATTAAAAGTATAATTTCACATACTTTGTGAAAGTTCTTAAATATTTTCTGCGATGTAGAAATAAAATGAAATTCTAAGGAATGTTTTTCTTGATAATAGTTTTTATTAACTGGAGCATTAAGAGTCAAGTTCCAGTACATTCATTTCGCGCCGTTAGCCAGTGGCGTAACCAGGGAGGGGCCTTGCCCCCCCCCCTCATCAAAAACGGGAAGAAATTTTTGGGTAAGATTTAACCGCGCATTATTTTAAATATCTTGAGCATTAGATCCAATTAACTTGCACATTGAAATTTTGCATATTGTAACATAAGTTTAACTTGAAGTTTAAACGTAGGAAGTTTTATAGGTGCTTGTTACTGTGACAGACTAGTTTAGTTTTTATGCCAGATGGTACTGGTATATCTGCTATTTCATCGGTTCATCAGAGCTACTGATAGACAAAATGATAACAGAATCCAGGTGGTCCAAGTAGCATTTTTATATTTTTTACATTAGAGGTTAAGTTCTCCTTTTGTGTTATGCATGGCATGAGTTAGTACAATCAGAATCATAATCTAAATGAAGTCATCCCAATATTCAAAATGAGTAGGTTTTGCCCTAAAGACTCTCAAATGGCGCGGTGCTTCTACAATTTGAATAAAGTCCTCATCTTCGTCAATTATTAATTCCTGAAAAGCATCAAATAAGTCCATTTTGTATTTCTGTTTTTGTGTGAACAATTTGGGTTAAGTTGAAAACTTCAACATGTCAGTCAAACAGCTGCTCTGTGACAGCCATATTACTCAAAATCTCAAACTGCGCATGATTAAATCTTCAGATTGAAGTTTAAACTATACCCTATCTACCGATTGATGGTTAAACCTGATTTGGCGATCAGCGAGACGTATAAAACGCTCATTTATGATAAATTCCAGTTTAACCAACACCCGAAGTTTAAACAGAACGTATAAAACCGCCCGTTAGCCTGCTCAAATTTGTTTTACTTGTAAGTTTTATATTTTATTTATTGCTGTAGAATTTTTATTTTGTTATTTCGTTTATACGAAGGTTATGTTTTGATAAATAAAAGTTTTCATTTTATTTCTAATTCTTACTTTTATTAACATTGAATTGGTTTCCACGTATACCAAACCAAAACAGTGAACACTATACTTTAGGTGATTAAAATCTATCACCAGAAGCTTAAATCATCTTTCAGTTAGTTTTATCACTTGGCTTTGGCCCCCCCCCTCAATTCAGTTCTGGTTACGCCACTGCCGTTAGCGTTATGACATAGTATGTTGGGTTGCCTAATACTTGACATCACACTAATTGAGTTCATTATATACTTTATTGCTTAATATAGGTCATATTTCATTGAACCCAACTAGAATTTAGGTAAGAGTATAGATGGCCAGATCGTTTCCAAATGATGATGCTAACATGGTTGGTGAAAGATGCGTCAAGAAGTATATTCGAATGTACTGTTCAAGTGTTTTGGTGTTTGTAGAAGCTACATCAGAGTCCGTGTCACACTGAAGGTGTGATCTCCTTTCAGGACAACAAAAGATTGTAGCATGAAAAAGTATGTCAACTTCACTCCTCGAGAAAAGCTACAGCTGACAAAACAAAATGAGGTTTTCAGTAAGTCAAAAAAATCACTATGTAGAGGGTAAAGGTAAAATTTATTACAAATGTAAGCTTTACAAGCTTCTTTGGTAAATGGTTGATAATTTAAACATATAGCAAAATAACAAAAAAATATGTGCACATAATATTAAAAATACATATATATGTTCATTTAAAATACTGACAACATAATAAGCTTCTTTACACATTGTTTTCTCATAAAAATCATAATAAATAATAAAGATTTATTAATTCTGTGTGAAACATTGCTTCACGCTATTTACAAATTTATTAAAAAATAGTGAATGAAGTAAATAATAAGTAGTATTATTATAAATACATTACAGCCTCAATATGTTACTATGTCCAACAACAACACATTAAAAACTATAATTAGGGCTTTAATACTTTCTCTTTTTCAGTCTCTGGCAATTCCTTTATGTTAGCTTGTATACTAATTTTATCTATATTATTTTCCTTTAACACCTTTTGCGTCGCATCATTTTCTACTTTGACGCTTGACAACTGACTAGAAGCAGAAGCATGGCTACTGGACCTTGAATGGCTACCACTAATGGGCGTTTGCACTTGTGGAGTAGGAGGATTTTTCGTACCAGGCGTTGACGCTTGCCCCGCTTGCATTTGCATATGGTACTTATATATGTTTTCGGTAGATTCAACCACACCCTGAGTAAGGTTTAAACTTCTGCCTCTAATACCTGTTTCTTTCGTTTTGGGTGCCCACCAATTAACGAACGTGCCAACAATTGGGACGTGCCGAATGATACCCTCCTGCCACAGCCTCTCTTCATTTTCTTTCTGGAGATCTAACGTCGCCGTTTCAATACCTGGGAAATTAAAATATGATTTAATACCTACCCAACATAATATTTATGTCTCGATAAAACATTATATGATATAGTTCTTAATATCTTCTCAATACAATCTAACCAATATGGAGCTTAGTGGAGTAAATATAGATTTGTAGAGAAAATTTTACATGGAGCAATATGACATAGGAAAATAAGTTTGTTTTGGTGAAACTAAGAATGCCCTCAGTTTTCTACTTCGAGTAGGTGGAGGAACCCTTTTTTCCCCAGAAAAGGGGTAAATTGGTCATTTTTAAGAACGGTTTTTCAGTTTTAGTTTATTTTCGACACTTTAAAATGCTAGTTAAGAAACGAGAACGGTACCCTTGTAGATGTTCAAGGAACGTTCAGTTCAAATTTCGTGAAAATTGGTTCACCGCCTCCCACGATAAATATACTGAAAAAATGTAAAGAAATTGAATTATGGTTAACTTGACCAAAATTAAATCGAATTTGATGAAATTTTAGACGAAAATAACCTATACATAACCAAGAAATGGCCTGCCAAATTTTAGCAAAAACTATCCAACTGTTTGGCCGCAATTCCATTTTTAGTCCAAATTCCACAAAATTTTCCCCAATTCGTCCAAATTGTCAAACGAAATTTTTATTTTTTACCAAAATGAAGGTATTCTTATGTACTTTCACGAAATGTAACTAAAAATAACTTTTTTTTTAATTTAGCCGATTTTTTCATTTTTGGTATTAAAGCGCATGGCGATTTCCCGTCATTTTCGGTATTCTAGATATGCGCACACAAGTATACGTGTAATTATTTATTATAAAAATTACAATATTAATAATAAGAAGTGATTGTGAGCAGTTTTAAATATTTGGATTAAAAAAAACTCTCGATATAATTTTTTTTTTCTTTCGAAAATTCACTTTTTTTTTATACATTTATTTAACGTCGGCCTATTTCCGCTACTGAGGCCTAACACCGACGCCTGTAGACAAGCTACCCCCAACCAGGAATTTTGCCGAACTTCTTCCCTTAAGAAGAGTAGGGATCTTTTACTTACCTAACATTTAATAGACAAGGGACCGACGGCTTTACATCCCATCCGAAGGATGGTATATCTCCTATACAACCCTCGCCTAAAGTTGGATAGCTTCCGCGCATACACTGATATACAAGCCGCTGGAAGATGTGTGAGGCGAGAACGCGGTCTTCGTTGGGACGGTCACCCATCCAACTACTAACTGCGCCTAACGTTGCTTTACATCGCATATCGAAATATGTACATAGTAAAGACGCACCTACGCTCGCCCCTAAAATTCACTTGATTTTTATTAAACTTCTTACATATATTGATTTTTATCTTATTCATGTTTTCTTTTTCTAGTAGTTGTACTACACATGTGATACTGCAAGAAGTGTCTACTTCCGAATCGGTAACTGGAGTTTGGAATATTTCTTCACCCTCGTCATCGCTAAAGTCGTATACATCTGAGATATTCTCAGAAGTACCAAAAATTGACAGGATTTTGGATGGCAGCAAACAACAGATAATGAACTGATGCCAATAAGGACTGATAAAGCTCCTCTTCCTAATGAATTACTCAATATAATTGCTTGTGATTGTAAGGTCGGTTGCAAAACTAACGTTGCTCATGCAAAACCATTGGCATCACATGCATCAATTTATGCCACAAAGGAAGGAATACTTTGTGTCAAAATGCAGATGATATTGTTGACGAAGCTGTGGTTCATGGAGAGCCTGAGCAATTAAAAATTAGTCCTGATATTTATGATACTGAAGAATTCGAAGATGATAATTATGAAGAAGATGTTTGTACTTCAGAGAATGTCTCAGATGTATACGATTTTAGCGATGACAGGATGAACAAATATTCGAAACTCCGGTTTCCGATTCGGAAGTAGACACTTCTTGCAGTAACACATCTAGTACAACTACTAGAAAAAGAAAACACGAATAAAATAAAATAATCAATATATGTAAAAACTTTAATAAAAATCATGTGAATTTTCGAAAAAAAAAAAATTATATCTTACCTTCGAGGTTTTTTTTTATCTAAATATTTAAAACCTGCTCACAATCATACGCATAATACCAAAAATGACGGGAAATCGCCGCGCGCTGTATATACCAAAAATCACAAAACTCAAATTTTTTAGTTACATCACGTGGAAATACATAAAAACACCTTCATTTTGGTAAAAAAAATTCGTTCGACGATTTGGACAAATTGGGGAATGTTTTGAGCATTTTGTGGCATTTGGAATTGCTGGAATTGCGGCCAAACTATTGGATATTTTTTGCTAAAATTTGGCAGGCTATTTCTTGGTTATATAGGTTATTTTTGTATAATTCCATCAAATTCGGTTTAATTTTGGTCAAGTTAGCCGTAATTCAATTTTTTTACGTTTTTTCAGTATATTTATAAACATATCGTTGGAGGAGGTGAACCGATTCTCACGAAATTTGAACTGAACGTTCCTTGACAATAAAAGGGTCCATTCTAGTCTCTTAACTAGCATTTTAAAAGGTCCAAAATAAATTAAAACTAAAACACGACCCTTAAAAAAGACCAATATACCCCTTTTCTGAGAAAAAAAGGGTTTCCCACCTACTCGAAGTAGAAAACTCAGGGTATTCTTAGTTTGACCAAAACAAAGTTATTTTTCTATGCTGTGTTGCTCCATGTAAAATTTTCTCTATCACCTTATTTTGGGCTATTTTTACTCCACTAGTTGATATAGTGAATTATCATATTCTGTTTTCTTACATATAGCCAACCTTTTTTAAAACATTAAACCAATATTATAGTCTGCTTTTAAACCAGGAGGACTAAATGTAGAATCCCAATTTACACTATAAAAGTTACCAGAAAATTACCCTAGAATATTTTAGGGGTTCTAAGCAACCAACCTTACACACTACAGTATAGGTGTATGCAGTCTAATATACGTACTAAAAAATGGTCTAGGGATTCCTCACATTCTTAATAATAAATTTCCAAAAAAAATATTGTTTAAGATATTTGAAATTTGATTTGGTATATGAAGCTTATTAAAAAATATTAAAAAAAAACAAATTTAATTAATTTTAATTGATGTGTCAATGATACATATCATTTTCCCTCCACGTCCAATTTTGCCATGTACTGAGGAAGCTTTGAGATATAAAGTGCGTTTAATTTTTAAATTATATGCCTGTAAAAAATTAAGTGTGTAAATGAAAGTAAAACAAAATTTCCCTATTAAATACACAACTATTTATTATCACAGGGTTCGATTACTGCTTGTAAGAAGAAACTTACAAGAGATATCAGAAAGCATTCATAAAAAACATAAATGCTAACATAATATTGTTACGTCCTTACAATTTTCAGTAAACACTTTGTGGATTCCAAATAAATTGCAACAAGAATTTTCACAAACCACTGATTTATTTAATCACTAAAATTACACTAGCAAATACTTAAAAATCACACAACTAATAATAACTTAATCTAATATAATTTCACTACTTTTAAAACACTTAGCACTTTACTTTTCTTCTTAAACTTGTCAACTCTTGTCTAACCTAAAAACTCTCTTGTCTGTTTACTTCATTAAACTGCATACTTCACTCAACTGAACTCTTCTTCTACAAACTGTTTCTGTAACCAGAACCACAGATTACCCAGAACTGTACTGGATACTAAACTGAACTGTTTATCCTTCACTAAACTGTACTGTACTGTTTCATCTGCTGGCTTCACCTCTTTATATACCCACTTGGAATGTCCAGAATATCATTGTAGAACTTTCCACAAATATACTGGAATTCTCTAGAATTTTCTTAGGCACTACTAAATGGTGGTTCGCCAGTTGGCCCACAGATGGCGCCACCCTTCTGGCCAGGGAGTAATTACAACTCTCCTCTCTGTTAGAGGGCAGCACATAACACTGCCCCCTCCTTAAGCCTGAACGTCCCGGTCAGGCATTTCAGATACCCCAGTATACTTTGCCAACCTGTCCAGGTGCACGATCTTCATCTTGGACTTCTTTCTACGTTGAATCCTATAAACAACGTCGTTGATCCGAGTGATGACAGAATACGGTCCTTCCCAAGGTGAGCGAGGCTTCGAGAATCCTTCTTCACTCCGCTGTGGGTTATACAGCCAAACCGAGTCCCCCACCTTGAATCCTGCTGAACTGGCATTGCGGTCATATCTAGCCTTCATTCGATCACCACTCCCTGTAGGTGACCTCTTGGCAGCCACATTTGCACAAACCTTGCAACTGCGACACCAAGCCTCTACATCCTGACAGCTATTTACCCAGTAAAATCGCTCCCGTACTCTAGCCAAAGTCTTATTTCTGCTAAAGTGCTCTCTGGATATTCCCTCGTGCACTTCCCGAAGTACTTTTGGTACTCGGCACCTGGGTATCAGCAACCGCATGGTAACTTCTTTCCCATCCGGGCTCTCCCATGCTCTCCGTAATAGGCCATCTATAACCCTAAGTGAATCCCATTGCGCCCATAAAGCCTTCAGTCCAACACTTGTACTGGAAACGTCCTTCCATTCCGGGTGGACTCCTTTTTCTTTCGCCTTCAACATTGGTCCAATTTCATCGTCGTTCAGTTGTTCCTCTCTTAGAACTTTCTTTGACCAGTCCTTCGGAACCTCTATCTTAACTGCCTTCACTTCTGCTATATCCTGCTGCGTTTTTACATTCTCGGCATTCACTTCCTTAGGGCTCCTCTGGCGACAGTACCTCTTGACATGCCCCAATTTGCCGCAATTATAACAGCGGATTACTTTTATCGGACCTCCAGCACTTCGCTGCTGCTTCGGCTCCTGTTTCGGCGGTTGCGGTTCCTGTTTCAGCTCCGGTCGCGAACTTAATTCGTTTAGTAATTGTGCGACCATTTTCTGTATGTCTGTTAACATAACAATCAATCTCATCTTATCAGAGCGACCTTCCTCTTTCTTTGCAGTGTTTACTTCCCCAGGATTCCGTTCTCGACACTGCCGCATCATATGTCCTGGTTTGCTGCACTGATAACACCGAATCAACTTCCTTGGCTGTTCATCGCTCTGTTCTCTTTCCTGCTTCCTTGGAGCATCTGGTTTTGTCATCAACTGGCTTATCATTTTGTGTATGTCAGCCATCAAAGATTCCATATTTGATTTTTCTAAATGGCCCTCTTCTACCTTCATGGCTCGTACTCTCGGACGTGCAGTCTCTTTGTAAGCGGCTTCAACCTCGAGGGCACGGATCAACGCTTCACTACCAGTCTTATCTCGAGATAACCTAAGGACTCGCCTAATCTCCTCATCTCTTATGCCATCGATGAAAGTACCAACTGTTAATTGTTCCTGGAATTCTTTGGGCGCATCCGGGTAAGCCAGGTATGTCAGTCGCTCAACAGCTGCTTCAAAATCTTGTAAACTTTCCCCAGCCTTTTGTGTGCGTGATTTGAGCTGAGTCCGGTATACTTGGGCGAGGTGTTGGTCGCCATATCTTAGATCTAGTGCAGCCTCCAAAACTTTAAAATCTCGTTGCTGCGTCACTGGGATAGTCTGAAGCAACTCTGATGCTTGACCTCTTAATGCTAGCACCAATGCCATAGCCTTGTCTTCATTGCTCCAATTGTTTGCGTATGCCGCTGCCTCAAATTGTCTTTTATAGGTTGACCAAGAAGTTTGACCATCAAAGGAAGGCGGTTGTAATCGAGGGCCTGACGATGATAATACTAGCTGGCCTCCTTGCGTTCTTAACTGTCGCTTAAGTTGTTCTACCTCCCCCTTAACTACCTGAAATTTTCCTTCTATATCGGTAACTTTCTCTTCGACGCCAGTAACTTTTTCTTCGACACCAGTAACTTTTTCTTCGACGCCAGTAACTTTTCCTTTGATTTCACTTACTTCAGTCTTTATGTTGCCTATATCCTCTTTAATTTCGCTTTTGAGGTCTTCAGTGGCTGAAAGGATAACATCTTGTTGCCCCTGTATAATTTTCCTTAATTCTTCTTTCTCTTCTAGACGTCGTTTTTCTTGTTCTTCTTTCTCTTCTAGACGTCGCTTTTCTTGTTCTTCTTTCTCTTCTAGACGTCGTTTTTCTTGTTCTTCTTTATCTTCTTGACGTCGTTTCTCTTGTTCTTCTTTTTCTTCTTGGCGTCGTTTCTCTTGTTCTTCTTTTTCTGCCTGACGTTTCCTTTCTTTTTCTTCTTCGCGTCTCTCTTGTTCTTCTTTTTGGTCTAGCATCATTTTTCTAAATTGCTCGAACATGTCTTGCATTTGCTTTTCGGCAGCCATGCTTCTTGTTTCCATCCAAACAATTAACTCGAAACAGCACGAACAAGTCTTATTTAAAGTCTATATCGCTTCTCAGTTGAAACCACTTAAAAACTACACTAATTTCTAAACAGAATGTCCCAGAAATTTCCTCACACTAGCACAAATAAATCTTGTCTAATGTCTATATCACTTTCCAGTTCAACTCACTTCAATATCTCCAGTGGTTTCCAAATAGAACACTATGGAACTTCGTCGAATTCTTCAGAAATTCTGTTGCAATTCCGCTTCTGACACCAATTGTTACGTCCTTACAATTTTCAGTAAACACTTTGTGGATTCCAAATAACTTGCAACAAGAATTTTCACAAACCACTGATTTATTTAATCACTAAAATTACACTAGCAAATACTTAAAAATCACACAACTAATAATAACTTAATCTAATATAATTTCACTACTTTTAAAACACTTAGCACTTTACTTTTCTTCTTAAACTTGTCAACTCTTGTCTAACCTAAAAACTCTCTTGTCTGTTTACTTCACTAAACTGCATACTTCACTCAACTGAACTCTTCTTCTACAAACTGTTTCTGTAACCAGAACCACAGATTACCCAGAACTGTACTGGATACTAAACTGAACTGTTTATCCTTCACTAAACTGTACTGTACTGTTTCATCTGCTGGCTTCACCTCTTTATATACCCACTTGGAATGTCCAGAATATCATTGTAGAACTTTCCACAAATATACTGGAATTCTCTAGAATTTTCTTAGGCACTACTAAATGGTGGTTCGCCTGTTGGCCCACAGATGGCGCCACCCTTCTGGCCAGGGAGTAATTACAACTCTCCTCTCTGTTAGAGGGCAGCACATAACAATATCAAAATGACATGCTCACTATAAAAAATAATTACTACATAAGTAACTTTGTCACACAAGGCAAAACAAGCCATACATGTTATACATAAAATTAATTATTAATAAACTTAAAGTAATGCATAAGTAAAACTTAATAAATCTAATCAATGGTAATATCGAACATTATACGTAGCAATAATTAATTATATATCAGTCATCTTAAACACCTCTAGGATAAGTCCTTAAATAATACTTTAGCACTTATCACTTAATCACTGAAGAGCTAATTCTGTGTCTGTATCCGACCTTTCAGAAGTGTCGCTTTCAGCACCAATAGAAATAATTAACGGCTCAATTATAGTGTCCATGATTCCATCCAATTTGTACATTTTTTCTCCCTCTTTGATGATATGCTCAACACAAATTTTCCAATGACTGCTTTAGAGTTTTTCATTGTTTCATCAAATCTGGTCTTCCTTCAAGTTTATTTTGGCCTGTGTATATTTCCAGTCTTTCTATATTCCCTTATCGTACGGAATACAGTTGATCTTGCAATTTCTAACAGTAAAAGTGTTTAAAATAGGTATATTACAAATCTTACTTTGTTTAATATTTCACCCACTGCATTCCTAATTGTAGATACGATTTCACACAGTTTGACCTTTGTTTTTCCACTCAACATCTGTTTATACATATTTATTACACATTGTTTCTCAGATAATGCTAAAGCACCCAAATCTAATCGTTTGCATTTCTTTACTGGTGGAACTTCCACTAAATCACAACATCCATATTGAAAAACTTTCAGAATATATATATAATAAATATAAATAACATATAATTAGTTCTCTAAAGAACAGTTTCCTTTTGCTTTGAAATTTCTACAAATGAGAATGAGTGATGATAAATAATTAATGAAGACACTTCGAAATTTGGTTGAAATATTCAACTGACGTGTATGTCAAATTTTACGATTTGGCCTAGTGTAAAACTGGCGAACGCGCAGCCAATCACATGTGTATGATTTAGCGCGGCAAATTCGAAAGAGTCCTCCTGGTTTAAAAACAGACTATAGTCCAATATTCATGTTCTACATGTATTGAGGCTGAAAAACCGATTTTATTCAATGCAGTCTTAACTCAAAGTCCTTTTGACAAATAAATTAATGAATTACCCTTTTTAACAATCTCGCTCATAGAATCAAGCACCCTGGAATTTTCCTCCACTGATTGTCCAACCCTTATCACTAAATTAAGCAGCTCCTCAACATCGGACTGAGGAGTTAACATGCCAAATCGCACACACATTAGTCCATCAGCATCTTCTCCCAGAGAAAAAGCAGAGTCTGTAGAACGAAGCGAATCCACTAGGGCCATATTTAAATGGTTTAATTCTTCTTTTGCTTGATCCGTTAAGAGTTGCTCCCAACCTTCTGGGCAATATCTAACTCCACCCATACCTAAAAAACAGTTTATATCTAAGCTAAAATAAATCATAGAGGAAAATAATATTTATATATTGCAACGTTGCAGTTCTTTTATTATTTTTTTTAGATCATGATTATCTGAACAGATCTCTATGAGAGCAATCACAGATCATTTAGCTGAATGCCACCATTTGCACCAAGTGCTCTTGATGTGGACGCCATTTTGTTGTGAACTAAAATTACGTTCAATTCAATTGATCAGAAGAGAAGCGAAGAAGGTATAACATTCTAGAGATAACTTTTCCGTACAAATAATCATAACATAATGCATTATCGGAATGAATTTATTATGTCCACCTTAAGCCGTGCTGACTGCAATAAACTTTTTATTAGATAGGAACAAGTATAAAAAAAAAAGTGGAGTTTAGCATTAGCTATTCCACCTCACTGAACTAGATCAAATACACGTGGGCAATTACACAACAACTATGCTCTATGACATTGCCATCGCTGCATCTCAGACTTGAACTCAAGAGTGACACAGTGATTAGCAGTATTGTCTCCCACACAACCTCGTCTAGTTTGCATTGTTACCGACTCTGTAAAACTCTGGACTTCTTGATGTCAAGCAGCATAATACGTAAGCATTGAGCCACTGAGCTGATCCTTTGCTTCTTATAAACCATATAGTAAAATAATAAACACAATTATAAATCACTGGCTGAAAGATTTTGGTTCATTTTTTAAATTTTATCAATAAAGAGCAATTATTTCTCATTTTTGCCATTTGCCAGTGGTGGATCTACGAGGGGAGGGGGGTTCGGGTTACCCCCCTCCGCCCCCCTTAAGGACTCAGCAATAATGAAAAATTGAGAAAACATTAATCACTGTACTTTTAGACACAAAGTCCTCTATAAAATCCTTATTTTACTTTAAGGAACGTAACCAGACTGCAACCATCAGCTACTCTCCGAGCTATGTGCCCCGCCGAGCGCTGAATTACAAGTTACAAACCTGGCGCGTTAAGTGTAATAATTGCATATTACCATCAAATCGCTAATGCTTCGATTGCAACAAACACGAGCCGAAAGACTGATCCTACTTAAAGGAGTTCTCGTGCCAGTCGTCACACGCCACTTGCAGACTGCAGTTTCGAGCTGTTGGCTCTCATCAGGGCAAGGTAGGCATGTGACGACCGACACGAGGATCACTTGACTATTTAGTACATTTCGGTATCTTTGGGATAGCAACATGTAAAATAGTCAGCACGCACCATCTAGCAGTCCAGTGTCTGCAATCGAATGGTAATATGCAATTATTACACTTAACGCGCCAGACTTTTAACTTGTAATTCAACGCTCAGCGGAGCACATAGCCCGGAGAGTAGCTATTGGTTGCAGTCTGGTTATGTTCCTTATAGTAAAATAAGGATTTTATAGAGGACTTTGCGTCTAAAAGTACAGTGATTAATGTTTTCGACTAAAATATTATTTTGCCCTCTAAAAGCACATTTGATCTATTAATCACTGTAATGGTTATTAAGATTCAAGTTTTCGGGATTTCCCATTTCATGACAAGATATTTTGACTCCATGTCAGTATATAGGAAAAAAATAATCCAAATAAACGCCATTTTGCAAGTTGCTTCAGTAGATGTAGAGTGATAAATTAATTTTGGATGCCATTTAACTGTAGTATAAATAATTCCTAACTGCATGAATTTATCTAGCAACAGACAAATTAACTTCTGTCTCTAAATAATCTTCTCAAAAATTTTAGACGCCGCTGGCAGAATACTAATAATTCTCAAGTCAGAAAAATTACTAGGATCTTTGATTTTGGCTAAGGTTCTACCAATTGTTGCTTTCCATAGAAGTGGGAAATAATTTTGTTCGATACAGCAGTTAATAATATAAGCAGTATATTGATAAATGAAAGGACTACAATGTTTGAGCATAACAGAAGATATATCATCAACCCCATAAGCATTAGTTTTAATATTATGTAAACATTTATTAACCTCATCAATCAAGTATAAAAACTTGGTCACATTTCTTCCAGTTCATTTTCCCTACACGAGTGGAGAGAAAACGTGTAGAAAATACAAATAAATTTGAATCTCAATATAGAGCTCGCTAGATGTCGCAATTGATGCTATAATAGTTGAGGTTGGGACAGGTGATAGTGAATTTTCAGATGAGCTGTCCTCAGATACGGATGATGCAGATAAATTGTCAGGAGTTAAGGAACTTATATAACTACACAGTATTTACATAAATTATTGACAATTATATGTAATAAATACAGAAATATTTAATGAATACTAGTGTTTTATTACTTAATAATAAATCAATCAGACAAATAATTCTCATCTTGTAAATTTGTTTTAATTATATTTTTTGGAAGAAATATTATTTAAATTAGGGTAGGTCATAAAATTATCATACTTTATTTATGTCTATTATAGTTATACAAATTTCAGGTATTTAAGTGACCATAGTTCTATTTTTTGTAATGTAGTCGTGTACTCCACATCTAGAGAAGCTAATGTTTAGCGAAATATAATTGCCATGTTGATTAAATAAATTCTGTGAAAGTATACCTATGTAACATATTTATGATTCGAAAAAGTTTATGGGGATGTCAAAAGATCAAATCACCGATTCATCAGATTTCAAAATTTGAGCCATATAATAATTAATTAATTACTCATTATTGCTTAAATTTCTTAGATATAAAAAAAAGGACGGTAGTGTGTAATTATTGTGTATAATTATTTTATTTTGATTGTAATAAATCTAAATCCGAGACCTAAGCAAGACTCGGTTCTAATACGGAAAAATATCTGTTTTGATTTAGTTATGAATAAGCGCTATTTTGGTAATTCATATTTTTGTACTTGAGATACTTAATATCCAATCATCTCTTTCCAACAGATATCTATCTCTGTTCTCTCTTTCCGCATTTCGCCCGCAAAGCTATTTTCTGTGAGCTGTACATATCATAACTTACCTGCCCAATCTGGAAGATCAACAATTTTCAAAACGGGCGACGCCTCCACCAATTTGGCAAAGGTCTCCCGATGGTGTATAGTAGCGCGCAATATAACTAACTGCTGTTCGAGACACTGTACAAAGGATTGGGTTTCTTCAGCTGAAGGCTGTTGTCCGCTGGCATTTTCAAATGGGCAAAACCGCAACACAACGCCGACATTATCCAATTCACATATATCTATAGGAACCTGTGGTGCATCTAACTGAAGAATTTGTCCCAGCCAAGAATTCAGTTTGTCGTAGTAAGGAGGAACTTTTGTTAAGAATTCTCCCTCGGTTAATTCCGGGGTGAATTGGAAAACCACACAGCATGCGGTCGATTCAAATAACAACTAAAAATTTGAAAATTAAACCTAAACACGGTTGAATCAGTTAACTATTACACTTACAGGTATATTAGCTGGTTTTGATATTAATTCAGATACAGTATAAGTACCACTTTCCCCTCCAGGTTTAGGGCTCTGAAAAAAGAGAATGCCACCTCTGAACAGGTAAAATCTTAAGAATTACAAAAAAAGAACATACAGGGTGTTTGATAAGTAAGATGAGTAGTGTTGCACATTTGACTGATTAATCAACTTAAAAATAATTTTTTTAATTTCACTGAATTTGAAATTATTGCAAGATGAATATTTTGGTCCTAAATCCTAAGTCCTATATACTATAGACAAATAAATATTGTTTTACTATAATTAAACATGTCATACCGCAGAATGTTCAGTAGTTTTTGGGTCTGTTTGTAGAGCAGAATTAATCGAGATTAAATTATTCAAGTGAAATTTATTTACAGGAACTCTTTGGCTCAAATCACTGTTAACATGTACAAAATGATTTTTTTCATATCAATTTCATATTTATTATGTATTTCCCTCTCTAAGGACAAAAGCCATGTCATTGCACTAAGCTCTTACTCCAATAAAATTAAGTGAATTTTAAGTCCAACCTAAAACTAATTTGGGATAAGTTGATTTTAGCGTGGTGGGTACTTCTTATGTGCCTAAAAATCCCCAGCGATCCTCCGAGCCAAAGTAACCCAAAACCAACCCTAAAGGTACAGTTTTTAATTTTTTTGTAATTTTCTCAAAAACCTTAAACTTCTCGACAAAACTTCAAGACACATTTTTCATAGAGTATAAAATTCCCTCCCTGTCCATTGTATATGTACAGGGTGTCCCAATAAAAACTCCCAGGCCGTTTATATTCTAAACGAATAGAGATATTTTAATTCTGTAAAAGCCAGTTTGTAGAGCATAAAGAGAGCTTCATTTTTGAATATAATTGTTTTTGAATATATCAGTATATAGATGGCGCTGTATTCTAAAGAAATATTTCGATGGGAGAAACTTTGAAATGGGGTTTATGTGAAAGAAAATGCATTTCTAAGCAGATTATGTTCTAAAAAAATACCATAAAACTAACCATTTTCGAGATATTTGAGTCCAAATGTTGGCATTTGCCAATATTGAATAATTGTAATCTCTTCAACATTTCAGTCCTTTAAGTTGGACAATCTGTATTTAATTTATAACTTTATTGGTGTGTCAATAGAACTATTATTTTACCTAATTAATGTTTTCTTTGTGAATATTTATTATTAAATATGGTTTCTCATACAAATGAAGATAAATTAAACATGATTATAATTTATGGGGAATGTCGTAAAAATGCTTCAAGAGCTGTAAGTTTATATGGAACACGTTTTTCTGGCAGACCAGATCGGAAAACTTTTGTAAGTTTGTGTTCTAATTTGAAAAATTATGGAGGTTTTAAAAAACCAAAAACAACAAGAAGAAAAAAACTATAACTGATGAAAATATTGCATTGGTATTACATCAAGTAATACAAATAACCCGAACATTTCAGTACGCAAGTTGACGGAAGAAACAAATATTGCACGTTCCACTTGCTACAGAATTCTTAAAACAAACAAATTTTTTCCATATAAAGTAAAGTTCATTTAGTTCATCATTTGATTTCAGGGGACAATGAGAGGAGATTAGATTTTTTAGTGCAATTTTCAATTCTCTTAGAAGAAAATCCAAATATTTTAGATACAATTATGTGGAGTGATGAAAGTCGATTCCATAACAATGGAGTAATCACAAGACATAATTGTCGTTACTGGTCTCAAGAGAATCCTAGGTGGATGAGACATACCAGATCCCAGAATCGTTTTGGAGTAAATGTTTGGTGTGGTATCGTTAATGGTTACATTGTTGGCCCATACCTCTACCATGAGAATTTAACAGGTGAAAGATATAAGATAAGAATTTTTGCAAAATGATTTACAAGTACTATTAAGAAATTTGCCCGCTCAGTTGGATAATACGTGGTTTCATCAGGATGGAGCAGGCCCACATAATCATCACAACGTTGTTAATTATTTAAATCAAACATACCCAGGAAGATGGATTGGTACCAATGGAGTACTTATGGCCCTCTCGATCTCCTGACATTACTCCATTAGACTTTTATTCATGGGGATTTTTAAAAAGTGAAGTGTACAAAGAACCAATAGAAGACATGGCAGATCTTTATAATAAAATTTATGCTAGTACTGCAGCCATTAATCAGCATACATTAAAAGTTTGTAGATCTGAACCAATCAATAGGTTTACGATGTGTGTTAATGAAAATGGCAATAATTTTGAACACCTATTAAAATAGTTATTTTAATTTCATTAGTTTGTAAAAATTGTCTTATGTTCGTAATTGTTTTTTTGTTTAAATGTTTGAATAATGTTTTTCTTTCAAGGGTTACTTCAAATATATTTAATTCATAAGATACGAAAAATTCTTTAAATATTTTCTTCCAAAAATTTGTAAATTAAATGTAGATTGTCCAACTTAAAAGACTGAAATGTTGAAGAGATTACAATTATTCAATATTGGCAAATGCCAAATTTGGACTCAAATATCTCGAAAACAGTTAGTTTTATGGTATTTTTTTTAAGAACATAATCTGCTTAGAAATGCATTTTCTTTCACATAAACCCCATTTCAAAGTTTCTCCCATCGAAATATTTCTTTAGAGCACAGCGCCATCTATATACTGATATATTCAAAAAACAATTATATTCAGAAATGAAGCTCTCTTTATGCTCTACAAACTGGCTTTTGCAGAATTAAAATATCCCTATTCGTTTAGAATATATCCGGTCTGGGAGTTTTTATTGGGACACCCTGTATAGTATAAATTTGAGTAATTGCAAAGCCTTCTATAGCCTTTTGAAAATAAATAAAATTTAAATTCTGCAAAATAATTTTCGATTTCGCAAGTTCTGACCAATACTTCAAAACTACAATAACACTACTTGTGTTTAATTGCGTTAATATCTCCATCGTTTATGTAATTCACAATTATTTCTGTATTAATATTATTAGCTATATTTATCTTTACAAATAATTTGAAGCTTGAGAATATCTTGCCGCTTTGCACACAAATCTCCAAGTAATAAATAAGTTAAAAGTTAAAAAATTTTGAAAAAACTGAATAATTTATAAACGAGTTATACATTATACAGAGTAAGAAAAATAAAAATAGTGCAAAAAAAACATAAAACATTTTCATTAAAAGATGAATTAAAAGTCAAACAAAATTAACTAAAAACCCTCGTCATCTTCAACAAAAGACACATATGTGAGGCGACATTAATGCAATATTGTCTCAGACAAAAACTACAACTTGCAGTGCATTTTAAATTAAATTTGCTGCAAGTATAGGACTTACTGGAGCAATTAGATTTGCATCCACAAAATAAAAATTTCAAAATGAATTTGGGTGCGATTTCTTTTAAATTCTTTTGCGGTTGTAGTGCACCATCCTTTTTTATCCACCTCCAATCCTCTGGATTTAATTCATTGCACATCCATAGCGGTACTTGCAAGTAAACTCTTTAAATGTGAAGTTCAGTAGCTTCAGATGTAGGTAGCAATGTAGCTAAATAGCTCGAAATTTTGAAATAAATTTTGACGGGCAGTTGTGTGAAAATATTTATAATACCTTAAGTCATTTAAGTTTTCACTTTTGTGACTACCATACCATTTTAAAATTAAATTTTGGCTTGCTTTTATTAAATCAGATAGATTGGCAAAATCATATTTAAATATGGAAAGATCGTTAGAAAGGGCATTATTATTTTTTTAAATTGTTAATGCCATTTTCTTGCCTTTTTTAAAAAATGCTGACGTTGTATCGTAACCTCTCATAGCATGAAGAAATAATATATTTTGACGAATCGATTTATCTAATATATTGTTATGTGCTGCCCTTTAACAAGGAAAGATGTGATTAAGTTCATGTTCAAAGTTTTCCTCAGAAGCTTAGTTACTTCCCTGACTAGTAGGGTGGCGCCGTCTATGAGCCAATTGACGAACAATCATCTATTACATGGTAGAAAACTCTGTAGAATTCCAGAAAATTGTAGAATACTGTGGTACATTTCTATGGGTGTATATAAGGAGATGAATCTAGCAGATGGGGGAACAGTTCAGTTGAGTGAAGTATGCAGTTTAGTGAAGTAAACAGACAAGAGAGTTTTTAGGTTAGACAAGAGTTACCAAGTTTAAGAAGAAAAGTAAAGTGCTTAGTGTTTTAAAAGTAGTGAAATTATATTAGATTAAGTTATTATTAGTTGTGTGATCTTTAAGTATTTGCTAGTGTAATTTTAGTGATTAAATAAATCAGTGGTTTGTGAAAATTCTTGTTGCAAGTTATTTGGAATCCACAAAGTGTTTACTGAAAATTGTAAGCACGTAACAATTGGTGTCGGAAGCGGAATTGCAACAGAATTTCTGAAGAATTCGACGAAGTTCCATAGTGTTCTATTTGGAAACCACTGGAGATAGTGAAGTGAATTGAACTGGAAAGTGATATAAACATTAGACAAGATTTATTTGTGCTAGTGTGAGGAAATTTCTGGGACATTCTGTTTAGAAATTAGTGTAGTTTTTAAGTGCTTTCAACTGAGAAGCGATATAGACTTTAAATAAAACTTGTTAGTGTTGTTTGTTAGTTTTTGAATGGAAACAAGAAGCATGGCCGCTGAAAAACAAATGCAAGACATGTTAGCTGCATTTAGCAAAATGATGCTAGAAGAACAAGAGAAACGACGTCAAGAAGATAAAGAAGAACAAGAAAAACGACGTCTAGAAGAGAAAGAAGAACAAGCGAGACGTGAAGAAGAAAAAGAAAGAAGACGTCAAGAAGAAAAGGAAGAATTGAGAAAAATTATACAGGTGCAACAAGATGCTATCCTGTCAGCCACTAATGAAGTCAAGGAAAAAGTAGTTAAAGTTGAACAAAAAGTTGGTAACGTCGAAGGAGAAATTAGTGACATTAAGGGAAAAGTTACCGACGTTGAAGAAAAAGTTACTGGTGTCGAAGAAAAAGTTACTGGCGTTGAAGTAAAAGTTACTAAGGTTGAAGAGGAAGTAACTGAAGTCAAAGGAAAATTTCGTGCAGTTGAAGGAGAGGTAGAGCGACTTAAGCGACTGTTAAGAGAACAAGGAGGCCAGCTGGTATTATCATCATCAGGTCCTCGATTACAACCGCCTTCCTTTGATGGTCAAACTTCTTGGTCAACCTATAAAAGACAATTTGAGGCAGCGGCATACGCAAACAATTGGAGTAATGAAGACAAAGCTATGGCATTGGTGCTAGCATTAAGGGGCCAAGCCTCAGAGTTGCTTCAGAGTATCCCAGTGACGCAGCAACGTGATTTTAAAGTTTTGGAAGCTGCACTAGATCTAAGATATGGCGACCAACACCTCGCCCAAGTATACCGGACTCAGCTCAAATCACGCACACAAAAGGCTGGGGAAAGTTTACAAGATTTTGAAGCAGCTGTTGAGCGACTCACATACCTGGCTTACCCGGATGCACCCAAAGAATTCCAGGAACAGTTAACAGTCGGTACTTTCATTGATGGCATAAGAGACGAGGAGATCAGGCGAGTCCTTAGATTATCTCGAGATAAGACTGGTAGTGAAGCCTTGATCCGTGCCCTCGAGGTTGAAGCCGCTTACAAAGAGACTGCACGTCCGAGAGTACGAGCCATGAAGGTAGAAGAAGAGGACCGTTTAGAAAAATCAAGTATGGAATCTTTGATGGCTGACATACACAAAATGATAAGCCAGTTGATGACCAAACCAGATGCTCCAAGGAAGCAGGAAAGAGAGCAGAACGACGAACAGCCAAGGAAGGTGATTCGGTGTTATAAGTGCGGCAAACCAGGGCATATTAAGCGAAACTGTCGACAGCGGAGCCCTGAGAGAGTAAATGCCGCAATGACTGAAGAGCCGCAGGAAAACTAAAGATAGCCAGCACCTTGGGGGCTGTGCTGGCTGGTGAACACGGTGCCCCCAGAGAGATACTTGTTTCCCAAATTAGAAGAGTCCCGAGTAGTCTGCTGTTGGATGGTTATGTAAACAAACGGAGATGTATCTTCGCTATCGACACAGGTGCCACGTCATCAATAGTGCGACCCGGATTTTTATCAGGAATAAAAGTTGATAAAAGCCAAAATGGATTGGTCGTTCGAACAGCCACAGGAGATAGGGTAAGGGTTCATGGAGAAGTTGACCTAGATCTGCAGTTTGGACGCCTGTGCTTTAGTCATAGGGTTATTGTGGCTGACATCACTGATGATTTCATTTTGGGGCTGGATGTTATGGGAGTACAAGATCAATTTATACTTGACGTGGTAGAACGAGTCCTAAAGATTGGAAATGAAGAATTTATTTTGTCAACAGCAAATGACCGATTTCAAAAAGTGAGGCTACTGACGGCTGAGACAATCAAGATTCCTGCTCATTCGGAACAAATAATCGAGGCCATTCTGGAAGGAAACTCTGGTGGATACCGTGTTGGCCTTGTTGAAAAAGATGATTCAATTAAGACAGAAAACGTAATCTTAGCAAGAACTCTAACCCAGACAAAAGACAAAATTCCAATTAGAGTGGCTAATTTAAATTCCCACTCAGTGACTTTCAAGGAAGGCGAGGCAATAGGATCCTACGAACCAGTCCAGTGGATAGCAAGGTGCGAGGAACAAGGGGAGAAATGTTCGTCAACCAGCGTAGACAGGGAAGTTGTGACTTTGTTGAGTTCCCAGTTTGAACACCTATCTGAGGATGAACGTAGAGAGGCAATCAAGTTTTTGGAAAAAGAAAGTACGGTATTTGCCAAAAACACAGACATCCTCACGAAAACTGATATAGTACAGCATCGGATAGACACTGGTGATTCAGCCGCAATCCGCCAACAGCCTAGGAGGTTGCCACTAGCTAAACAGGAAGAAGCTGCTGCGATGGTTCAAAAGATGCTACAAGATGGAGTAATTGAGGAATCAACCAGTCCCTGGTCATCACCGGTAGTTTTAGTTGCCAAGAAGGACGGAACTTTGAGATTTTGTGTCGACTACCGGAAGCTGAATGATGTTACGAAGAAAGACAGCTATCCACTACCACGAATTGACGATACATTAAGTACGCTGGCAGGGTCACGATGGTTTTCAACTCTAGACCTTCGAAGTGGGTATTGGCAGGTGGGACTTCACCCTGACGACAAGGAAAAGACTGCCTTCTCAACCGGTAGTGGTTTATATCAATTCACCGTGATGCCTTTTGGACTTTGCAATGCGCCAGCTACTTTTGAAAGATTGATGGAATTTGTACTCCGAGGACTAACTTGGAAGACGTGCTTAGTTTATCTTGATGACGTAATGGTTATGGGACGAAACTTCAGGGAACATTTGGAAAATCTTCAAGAAGTATTTGGGAGAATCAGAAATGCACACCTAAAGTTGAATCCAAAGAAGTGTCTGTTATTCCAAAAAGAAGTGAAATTCCTTGGACATGTCGTATCTTCGGAGGGAATACAGACAGACCCGGACAAGATCTCTGCCGTGCGTGATTGGCCAAGACCTTCAAATGTACTCGAATTACGAAGCTTTCTTGGCCTCTGCACTTACTATAGACGTTTTGTGGAAGGATTTGCGGATATAGCAAAGCCACTACACCAGCTAACGGAGGAGAAAGTTAAATATCAGTGGACACCGGAGTGTGAAACATCATGGAAGAAGCTGAAAGCAGCGTTATGCAGTAGTCCTGTGCTAGCATATCCCCAACCAAAGGGCCTCTATATTCTTGACACGGATGCTAGCAACTCCGCAATTGGATGTGTACTATCTCAAGTCCAAAATGGAGAGGAAAAAGTAATTGAGTATTTCAGTAAGGTACTGTCCAAACCAGAGAGGAATTATTGTGTAACAAGGAAGGAACTATTGGCCATTGTTAAGTCCGTGGACCATTTTCACAAGTACCTCTATGGTCAATATTTCAAAATCAGGACTGACCATGCTGCATTAAAATGCCTACTGCAGCTGAAAACCCCAGAAGGTCAACTGGCTCGCTGGATAGAAAGACTGCAGCAATATGACCTCACAATCGAACACCGACCTGGAAAGTCTCATAAAAATGCAGATGCTGTCAAGAAGACCGTGCAAAGATGACTGCAAGCACTGCTATCGGGTTGAAAAAGCACAGGGCACGGTAATAGTAAACACAGTTCAGGTAGATGTTCCAGATGATTGGACAAAGGAAGTTCTAAGACGAGAACAAATGGATGACAGCGTAATTGGTCCTATATTAAGGGCAAAAGAAAAAGGAACGCGACCGGAATGGAAGGATGTTTCGGACAAAAGTGTGGAGCTGAAGGCATTGTGGGCACAATGGGACTCCCTTAAGGTTGTAGATGGACTATTAAAGAGAGCATGGGAAAGTCCAGATGGGAAAGAAGTTACCATGCGTCTAGTGATACCCAGCTGTCAGATCCCAAAAGTACTTCAGGAAATACATGACGGAGTGTCCGGGGGACATTTTGGTATGAATAAGACACTGGCTAAAGTACGGGAACGATTTTATTGGATCAATAGCCGTCAAGATGTGGAGGTTTGGTGCCGCAAATGCAAGGCTTGTGCAGCCACCAAAGGGCCACAGACGAAGAGCAGGGGCCAAATGAAGCAATATAACGTCGGAGCTCCTTTTGAGAGGATTGCTATAGATGTAGCGGGCCCATTCCCAGTGACAGATGATGGGAATAAATACATCCTGGTCGCTATGGACTATTTTAGTAAATGGCCGGAAGCCTATGCCATTCCGAATCAGGAAGCAGTTACTGTTGCTCGAGTTCTGGTGGATAACCTTGTATGCCGATTTGGTGTGCCCCTGGAGCTACATTCCGATCAAGGGAGAAACTTTGAGTCGGGGGTATTTCAGAAAATTTGTGAGTTGCTGGGCATTCACAAGACTCGGACAACCCCTCTTCATCCCCAGTCAGATGGAATGGTGGAACGACATAATAAAACCATGAAGGAACATCTTTCTAAGGTAGTTCACAAGAACCAGCGAGATTGGGATCGACATATACCATTTTTCTTAATGGCATACAGGGCTGCCATTCATGAGACTACTAAACAGACACCGGCTCGTGTAATATTTGGGCACGAGATCAGACTGCCACGTGATTTGATGTTTGGTACACCAGATAAGAAGCCACTGTCCGTGGATGACTATGCAGATGAAGTTAGTCAACAGCTGAGGAATGTCCACGAGTTGGTTCGAAACCAAGCTAGCATAGCTAGTGACAGAATGAAGGCTCGCTATGACCAAAAGGGGACGTCAGCAGGATTCCAGGAGGGCGATCTGGTTTGGCTATATAACCCACAGCGAAAGAAAGGAAAATCTCCGAAGCTTCACCCACCCTGGGAAGGACCGTATTCAGTCATCACTCGGATCAATGACGTTGTTTACCGAATTCAACGTAGTAAGAAGTCCAAGATGAAGATCGTGCACTTGGATAGGTTGGCGAAGTATGAAGTATGTTGGGGAATCTGAATTGCCTGACCGGGACGTTCAGGCTTAAGGAGGGGGCAGTGTTATGTGCTGCCCTCTAACAAGGAAAGATGTGATTAAGTTCATGTTCAAAGTTTTCCTCAGAAGCTTAGTTACTTCCCTGACTAGTAGGGTGGCGCCGTCTATGAGCCAATTGACAAACAATCATCTATTACATGGTAGAAAACTCTGTAGAATTACAGAAAATTGTAGAATACTGTGGTACATTTCTATGGGTGTATATAAGGAGATGAATCCAGCAGATGGGGGAACAGTTCAGTTGAGTGAAGTATGCAGTTTAGTGAAGTAAACAGACAAGAGAGTTTTTAGGTTAGACAAGAGTTGACAAGTTTAAGAAGAAAAGTAAAGTGCTTAGTGTTTTAAAAGTAGTGAAATTATATTAGATTAAGTTATTATTAGTTGTGTGATCTTTAAGTATTTGCTAGTGTAATTTTAGTGATTAAATAAATCAGTGGTTTGTGAAAATTCTTGTTGCAAGTTATTTGGAATCCACAAAGTGTTTACTGAAAATTGTAAGCACGTAACAATATTTTATAATGCGTACATATTTGTTAGCTTATTTGGATTACCAGATGTACCAGGTCTCAGCATATAAATATTTTGAGTTGCACAATGCTTTAGAGCCTCTAGAAGCAACACCATAATGTCTGTATCTTGTGTTACAACAATTACGAGATTAATTTCTATGGCACAATCCACAGCTGTTTTAGCAATAATATAATCTGCAGTCTTTGCTACTTTCACTGAAATACAAACATTAACAAAAGGGGCCGCTAAAAAATTAACGAGATTCTCTTTATTTGAAAAAACTGCTAAAAAATGATCTTGGCTTTGTATCATTGGAATTTTCGAATTTCCTAATTTATTACTACTTGGTGTAGGTAGGTACTGTTTGCGTGATTGTGCTACCAAAGTACCGCCTACTGGTATTTTGGCACTTATTATGGTATGGTCGTGAGCAAAAAAAAAAATAAAACAAGTCTTATAACGGTATTTTGCTAAAATCTAGTTGTGTACATCTAACTTTAATTTTTGTGACGTTGTCAGTTAGTTGTCATGATTTATTGCAAGGCAAGTGTGCAAAAAACTAATATGCCTCATATAAATGATTTAGTTAAATCTGGAGTTATTGCTAAAGCAGAAGATGGATGGTCAATGAGACAAATTGCACTGCGTTATAATATTGACAAAAATTCGGTGTGTAACATTTTAAGAAAGTGGAGAATAAACTGTACGATTAGTAGAAATCCAGGATCAGGACGACGGAGGATATCAACTCAACAACAAGATTTGCAATTGGTAAATGCTTTAGTAGAAAATCCATTTTACTCAGCTATTCAGCTGCTGAAGAAATGAATTTTCCTGGATGGAGTAGTACTGGTCGCCAGCGAGTAAGAAAATAGGAGCTACGCTGTCATGCAGCAGCACAGAAATACTACTAGTAAGTATTGCTGTGCTGCTTTAAGTAAAAGCTGAACATAAAGAAGCTCGAGTAGGATTTGCACTTGAATTTTTAGCGCATGATGTAAATTTTTGGAACAATGTAATCTTTACAGACGAAAAAACTTTCCAGCCAACACACAGCGATTGTATTCGTGTTTACTGCCCTCCGAATACTCGATTCGATGAGAAACATATCTAACAAAGATAAAAGTGGTAGATTTTCCGTCAATATGAGGGCTTGGATATCGGCACGTGGTCCTGGTGTTTTATGACATATTGAGGAACGATTTAATAGTGAAACGTATATTAGGATTTTAGACAATATTATGCTCCCTTCTGTGTCACAATTATTTCCTAATAATGAGTTCATATTTCAACAAGACAATTGTTCCGTTCATACTGCTCATACCGTAACTAACTGGTTTCAAGATAACAACATCAATGTTCTTAACTGGCCCAATCATAGTCCAGATCTTAACACTGTGGCAGAAGTATGGGGACTACTCGTAAGAACTATCCAAAAACGAAATGTGAGACCACGGAATGCCAAAGAATTACTGGAAACAGTAAATAATGCAAGGGAAAATATTATTACTAATGATTATTGTATAAGGTTATTTAATTCTATGCCAAACAGACTTATAGAAGTTATAAATAGAAATGGTGCAATAACGAAATATTAATAGTTAGTTTCTTGTTAAGTAGGATATCCTTTGTCCTTTGATCCAGGATTTCTACTAATCGTACCGTTTATTCTCCACTTTCTTAAAATGTTACACACCAAATGTTTGTTAATGTTATAACGCAGTGCAATTCGTCTCATTAACCATCCATCATTTACTATAACAATAATTACAGCATTAAAATAAAAAATAAATTAAAAGTGATATCTGTTTTATTTCGGCTACTCACTACATATTCAAATAGAGACAGATTTACATTAGAAAAAAAAATTGTCCTATTTTTTCCTGCTCACGACAGTACTAAAAAAATAATTGCGAGTTACATAAATGACACGTATAAAAATACAATTAAACACAAGTAGTGTTATTGTAGTTTTAAAGTATTGGTCAAGACTTGCGAAATTGAAAATTATTTTGCAGAATTTAAATTTTATTTATTTTCAATAGGCTATAGAGGGGTTTGCAATTACCCGAATTTATACTATACATATACCAATCGATAGGGAATTTTATACTTTATGAAAAATGTATCTTAAGTTTTGTCGAAACATTTAAGGTTTATCAGAAAATCACAAAAAAAATAAAAATTGTACCTTTAGAGGTGATTTTGGGGGTAGTTTGGCTCGGGAGAGCACTGGAGAATTTTAGGCACATAAAAAGTACCCCATAGGGAATACAATCATGCTAAAATCAGCTTGTCCCAAATTTGTTTTAGGTCGACCCATTATTTTTACTGGCTTCTCTAGTAAACATGAACTCTTTAAACTCTAACACACTATAGAAACACTTACCAAAACCCTTACATGCCTAAATACATCCAAAGCTGCCCATAATCTTTCACTGGCTAAAAAGTCTTCCCTTATTCTAGTATGCACTCCTTCTATACCCAAATTTTGTAAGGCAGCCCACAAAGGAAGCGAAAGAATTCTTCTACCTTGATGATCTGTGTTCAATCCGGCTAATAATGGAAGTGTACTTTCTCGAGTAGCACCTACCTGTTTGCTCCGATTGGGGTTGACAGAGGAATCCCACAACCTATACAAAGTCTATAAAATAGCTAAGGAAAGTTTACAACTAGCACTTATATAATAAATGAGTGAATAAGATAAAATTATAAAATAAAGGATACAACCATGGGTAATCCAGGAATGCCCAACCAACTACCCAAAGTCAAAGTGAAACTGTCTGCAACTGGAGGAATCTGTAACATATTTCCAATGAAATGCCTACTATCTTTAGAATATACATTATACATATCTGTATTATTTTCAATATTTGTATTTAATACCACAATTTAATTTTTTTTTTATCGGTTTGTATCGAGTTTAGTCAGATATTGTATTTTCTATACATCAGTAAAGCTATCTATTAATCCAAAGGTATATACAGGGTGTCTCAATATTGTGTCAAAAGGCGCACATTTTAAAAATATCTTGAAATATACAGGGTGACTCGCTACAGCGGAGCATCTTCGAGGCCATTTTTTTTTAATGGAACACCCTATATATTTTTAGACTTATGAATTCAGCGTAAAATTACCTTTCCAACGACCTCCAAATTTTTTGTTCTTGACGTGGCGTTGCCGATTTATTCGAAGAAATATGAAAATTTTGGCCGAAACAAGGTTTAACAAATTAATTCGCTGTGTGTGTATTACTATTAATTAAGAAGATTCATTTTGCAATTATGTAGACAAGGGATGTACTACAACGACACAACCACGGAATATTGATTATAATTATAGAGGGTGTATTTTATACTAGCGCTAATTCAGGACATTTCAAATGCGAATTTTCTTAATTTTTTCAAATGGAACACTGTACATTATTGTATTTTTGAATTGGCACATTAATACTCTAAGATTTTTGTGAATAATATCCTGTACCTAAAATCCATACTTCCAGAGATATGTTCACTTTTTCATTAAACCGTTAAATTATAATACTTTTCATTTCAAACTGATCTAGTAGCCATGATTTTGACATAAAGTGAGAATAATTAAAAGTAGTATTAAATTATTTTCTGGGTGCATCTCGGTTGCCTCAGTAGTATTTTTTCAGAGTTTAATTAAATCACATTTGACTGTATCTTAAAAATTTATAAATAATCATTTAACATTACAAAAAAGTTGACATAAATAATAGGAACACAAAATACGGTAATAGGTAATACAAAAATTGGCATTATTTTAAGAATTCAAAGTTATTTTAACCTAATTTAATGAAATAAATATTAACTAGTGTTTATAGGAACTTTTCAAAGTGGCCTCCCAGTACGTCTATGCACTTCTGCAGACAATTTTCGAGTGATCTACCAACATTTCTTAAAATTTCCTGAAAAACTTCGCTTATTCTATCTTTCATATTTTCTATTGTTGTTATAGGAGCCTTGTACACTTGCTCCTTAACATAGCCATACAAAAAGAAGTCTATTCTGGACTTCTGGCAGGCCAACTATGAAGTCCTCCTCTTCCTATCCAACCATTTGGAAAAGCACCATTTAAATGTTCGTGAATAGCTGCAGCGTGGTGCACAGGTGCTCCATCAGGGAGGCACTACATTCTCTCCCTAATATCCCTGAGGACATCCTTCAGTAATTCTTCCAAGCGTTTTACAACCATTCCAAATAAATTAGAATATTCACACGTCCATAAAAAAATGTGGTCCTATCACATAATCCCCAACAATTCCTCCTCAAATATTCAAGGAAGAGTCTCGGAGTCCGTAAATTGCGTACTGAATTATGTATAATAGAGTTCCGCAAATTGCGGACCTGAATTATGTGTAATAGAATTCCGCAAATTGCGGACCTGTATTACCTGTAATAGAGTTCCGTAAATTGCATTATCAAGACCTAACATTATGATAAATTTCAATTCCTACGTTACATAGTTTTCGAGAAAAACCTCTGACAGACGGACACGAGAGTGATCTTATAAGAGTTCCGTTTTTCCTTTTAAGGTATGGAATCCTTAAAATGTAAAAGTTAAAATACAAAAACTTGCTAGAACATGTGCTTATAGTATATACAAGCGGGTATGGGAAGTAAACATTTAAAAGTAGAATTGTTTATTTGTTACATATAAATTCACAAAGTACAAACCTGAATTGTTTACATGAACATAAAAACACAAAACCTAACCTAACTTATTTCCATTCCTAATATTTTCATTCAAAGGTTAGTATGGGTTCTTTGGTGAACATTATTATTATAAATCAAATATACAAAAATCTTGCTCCCTCAATATAAAATTGCCTTTTACGGCAAAACCAAAAATTTTATAGCAAAAAACCTTATTAAATTTTGTCCATTTTCACAGAAGTCACTACTGAATTCCTTATTTAATGGTAATGGTACTTAATTTTCCTAATTTTATTGCACTTAAAATAAACTTCATAAGTCTCGTACACACAACACTACAAATCTATAGCACACATCCAGCGGTAAAAAGTAAGGTTATGATTTTCGGATGCCTACAAATATAAGATAGTAGTCCGCTATTTGAGAACGCAAGTTGCGGAATTGTATCCTACAGAGTAGAGGTATGCAAACTACCCATATATTTTACATTTGCGGGCTTCCAATGAACGATAAAGATACGCAATTTGCGGACTCCGAGACTCTTCCAACATTCAATGACTATCTTGTTTGGTTATTTGTTTGTGAGATGTAAGGATTGGTTGTGTCATAATAATGAAAATTATGATGATTAACATGTCCATGTTTATGAAATGATGCTTCATCGGCAAACAAAACAAAGTCAAAAAAATGTCTTTGTTGTTCTATTTTTTATTTTGCTCATTGACAAAATTCTATTTGTTTTCATAATCCCTATCAATCAGTTCCTGCATTAGTTAAACGTGGTAGGGATGAAATTTGTTTTATGTAGGATCGATGGACTGAAGATCGACTTATATCGTTTTCTCTGGCCAATTCTCTTATACTGCGATGAGGATCTTCAATCACAATCAAAAGTATAACTGTTTCGTTTGTTGTTTGTTCCTTTTTCTCATATTCCACTTTCCCCGTATTGTCAAATCGTTCCATCAACCTCTCTAATGATTTTTTAGAGGGCTGTCTTCGTTCTGGATATTGCTAAATTCGAGTTGATAGCAAACAATTTTTATCACTCGCACCCAGAACATAAACCATATCGACCATTTCTTCTTTCGAAAAATTCATTATTGGGAAGTGCGAATTTTAAACTGATTTATAACTTAAACTAACCGTAAATACTTTGTCACAATATTTAATTATAAAACGTTAATAAGATAACTTTCAATTATTCTCGCTTTATGTCAAAATCATGGCTACTAGATCAGTTCAAAATGAAAAGTATTATAATTTAACGGTTTTTAATGAAAAAGTGCAAAATATCTCTGGAAATATCGATTTTAGGTATAGGATATTATTTACAAAAATCGTAGAGAATTAACGTGCCAATTCAAAAATACAATAATATACAGAGTGTTCCATATGAAAAAATTGAGAAAATTAAATTTGAAATATCCCGAATTAGTGCTAGTATAAAATAGATCCTGTACAATTATAATCAATATTTGGTGGTTGTGTCACTGTAGTCCATATACAATTGCAAAATAAATCTTCTTAATTAATAGTAATACACACACAGCTAATTAATTTATTAAACCTTGTTTCAACTAAAATTTTCATACTTTTTCGAATAACTTGGCAACACCAAGTCAAAAATCTGGAGGTCGTTGGAAAGATAATTTTACGCTGAATTCATAAATGTGAAAATATGTAGGGCGCCCCATTTAAAAAAAAATGACCTCGAAGATGCTCCGCTGTAGAGTAACCCTAAAAAAAAAAAGATAACTTACATGTCCGTTTCTCTGGTGATTAGGTAAAGCCAAAGCTGCTAAACTGTGTCCTCTAATATGTAACCACGCACCATGAACCTTACAAAGCTCTTTTATCCTTGGAATATTATCAACATGGCCTGTTATGGGTGTCCCAGCATCTGCAATGACTATTAGAGGAGTTCGACCGGTGGCTACATCGTCTGCCAACATTTTTTGTAAAGCAGAAAGATCCATCGTATATTGGGACCCTACAAAGTCATTTTTTTTTATTCATTCACTTATTTAGAGGACAAATCTTAATGTCGATAATGAATTTATTACTACCCCGATAAGCAAGGGATTGAGAAAAACAGTTTCTCGATTCAAAAGTAGGTCAATAATACATTAATAAAAAGAAATGGGAAAATTATTATATCTAAATTAATACCAGAGTTGCTTACCGAAATGTGTATTAACAGGCACCGGCCTGACACATGCTAAGGGCAGTCCCAACTGCCTACAAAGATGTTGCACTACACCTAAAGGGCTGGCTACGCTGCTATATATAGTGGGTAGGGATGAATTGAATGCTAAAGCACCATCCTCCAAATAACGTGGATATTTATAATGCAACATCATTCTTGTCACCCTCACTAAACCTTCCAAGTGATCCTCATGATAAAAGGCAGAACAGTCCAAAAATCTGAAACAAAACAACAATATTCTTATTTCTTACTTGAATATTTTTTGTGATCCAATATGAATATTATAATAACATATTTTAACATGGGTTTTGGGATTATACAAATGAACAAAATTTTCTTTTTTAACTTGTGGACGTTTTCTTACATTTATTAACTTCTTCAGGACAGGTTAGATTAAAATTTCTTTAGTCATTAACTTTTTAAAACCATGGGACATATTAGGTATGTAGCTTTTGTAGTGGGTAACGTTTATTGCACAGTACAACATAAATGCATAAAATTTTATACATTTATAATAAATTGTCTTTATTATAAGAATTGTGACATATCCTTTATTTTTACTTTCTCATATATGTAGTATATAAGTATGGTGATCATGCAAAAATTTGATTTTGAGTTTTTGGTGGATTTACAAGGTTTCAAGTCCCTTGAACCCAAAAGAACCCCTATGGCAGGGACCAGTCGGAAAGATAGATTTCGTCCTATATCGCAAGTACATATTTGTTTCAAAATAAAATTTAGAGGATTTTTTTAAGAGTTTGAACCGCCGCCATTTTTTTAATTTTTCCTATACGTTTTAGTAAAAAAATGTTTTAGACAAAAGTTGTAGGACTAGATGAGAATTATTCCACGATGTATCACATGTACATATTTGATTAGAAATAAAATTTTGAGAATTTTTTTAAAACTTTGAACCGCCGCCATTTTGAAACAAACAAGGCGATTTGACCCATCTTCGAACTTAACCGAAATATGGACCCAAAGTATATGCTTGCCAAATTTTGTCTTGATCTGTTGAGAAATGCGCCCTCTAGATTGTTTACAAATTTCGTTATATAGCATATATATAAACTTTTGAACGGGGGGCATTTTTGTGGTCTGGGGACCATAATCGAAGAAGCTATAGTGAAATTTTCCCGAAGTCATGACATGTTGCACTCAGCAATAGGTAGATGAGAAATCTACCTAAAACTGGTTTTTAAAAAATGCCTGTCTGTGGTCGTACCTAGAGCTCAAACTGCTGGATTGATTTTGTTCGAATTTTACATGTGTATTCAAGTCGGCCACACCTCGAGGCGAAATCGCAAAATTTATCCTAGCTAACCCCTAAAAAACAGGAAAAAATTGAAAATAATTTTTTAAAAAATTTCTAAATTTTTTTTTCTCAAACGGATCTACCATCTAAAGAATTAAATAATTTTTCCTCTAAAACGGTTCTAACGATTTTGATTAAATTTGTCACATGGACACTCTCCTAATACCGGTATGAAATGACATGACCAGTTGCTAATAGAAATTGCAGGGAGGAAAGCTGTGGAGGTTGAGTTTTAAATAATTTCATAATTTTTTCTCTAAAACGGAACTAACAATTTTAATCAAAATTAACACATGAATACTGTAGTAGTAGCATAAGGTAACATGACCAGTTGCACCTAAGAAATGCAGGAGGGAGGTTGCGGAGGCAAGGTAAAGAGTTAAAACAAAATGTATTAAATTTCAACAAGATTGGTTGAGAAGAAATAGAGACTTGACGATGAAAAGATTCGATGCTGGGGCCAGGGTACTGTCGCGAGCAGAAAAAAATAGGACAACTTTTTCTTTCTAATGTAAATCTGTCTCCATTTGAATATGTCATGAGTAGCCGAAATAAAACAGATATCACTTTTAATTTATTTTTTATTTTAATGCTGTAGTTATCGCTATAGTAAATGATGGATGGTTAATGAGACAAATTGCACTGCGTTATAACATTAACAAAAATTTTGTGTGTAACATTTTAAGAAAGTGGAGAATAAATGGTACAATTAGTAGAAATCCTGGATCTAAGGACAAAGGATATTCTACTTAACAAGAAACTAACTATAAATATTTCGTTATTGCACCATTTCTATTTATAACTTCTATAAGTCTGTTTGGCATAGAATGAAATAACCTTATACAATAATCATTAGTAATAATATTTCCAGGGGCGAGCGTAGGTGCGTCTTTACTATGTACATACTTCGGTATGCAATGTAAAGCAACGTCAGCCGCAAAAGATCCCTACTCTTCTTAAGGGAAGAGGTTCGGCAAAATTCCTGGTTGGGGGTAGCTCGTCTACAGGCGTCGGTGTTAGGCCTCAGTAGCGGAAATAGGCTGACGTTAAATAAATGTATAAAAAAAAATATATATTTTCCCATGCATTATTTACTATTTCCAGTCATTCTTTGGCATTCCGTGGTCTCACATTTCGTTTTTGGATACTTCTTACGAGTAGTCCCCATACTTCTTCCACAGGGTTAAGATCTGGACTATGACTGGGCCAGTTAAGAACATTGATGTTGTTATCTTGAAACCAGTTAGTTACGGTATGTGCAGTATGAATGGAACAATTGTCTTGTTGAAATATGAACTCATTATTAGGAAATAATTGTGACACAGAAGGGCGCATAATATTGTCTAAAATCCTAATATACGTTTCACTTTTAAATCGTTCCTTAATATGCCACAAAACCCAAGACCACGTGCCGATATCCAAGCCTACATATTGACGGAAAATCTACCACTTTTATCATTGTTAAATATATATTTCTCATCGAATCAAGTATTCGGAGGGCAGTAAATATGAATACGACCACTGTGCGTGTTGACTGGAAAGTTTTTCGTCTGTAAAGATTACATTGTTCGAAAAATTTATATCATACACTAAAAATTCAAGTGTAAATCCTACTCAAGCTTCTTTATGTTCAGCTTTAAGTAAGTATTTCTGTGCTGCTGCATGACAGTGTAGCTCCGATTCTCTTACTCGCCGGCGACCAGTACTACTCGATCCAGGAAAATTCGTTTCTTCAGCAGCCTGAATAACTGACTAAAATGAATTTTCTACTAAAGCATTTACCAATTGCAAATCCTGTTGTTTAGTTGATATTCTTCATCAAAATGTTACACACCGAATTTTCGTCAATATTATAATGCAGTGCAATTTGTTTCATTGACCATCCATCTTCTACTTTAGCAATAACTCCAGATTTAACTAAATCGCTTATATGAGGCATATTAGTTTTTTGCACACTTGCAATAAATTATGACAACTAACTGACAATGTCACAAAAATTAAAGTAAGACGTACACAACTAGATTTTAGCAAAATACCGTTATAAGACCTTTTTTTTGCTCACGACCGTACATTCATTTGGTCCATTCCTAAATGGGAAAGTTTGTCAGAGTTGTCGCGGACCGATTTTTTATTGAAATATTCTGTCATTCTTAGAATAAATTGACAATGATGATTTTGTATTATTGCCCTCATTTTATATGACCGTTTTATTATTAAAAATTGTTTCATTTAAATTCTGTTACTTTTCTGGAACTCTCCATCAAATTCAGATCAGAGTGAAAATCAGTGGAGAAACTTGCAAACCATTTTTTAAGATATACTTGCATGGGAAAATTCCCACCCAGTTATAAAATTTGCCCACCCAGTGAAAGAGATTTGCCCAAAACAAAAAGCAGTGCTTATTTCGTACAAAGTGATATTTCATTAAATTCGTTTTATATTTATTTACAAAAATATAAACAACCAATTATAAAGTTAAAAATAAAATAGAGCTAATTTCATTTATTTTAATAAATTTTTAAAACAAATAATATGAACGTTGACAAATGTACAATTTGCATACAATATAAAAATTGTTTTAAATATTTTCTGTGTTCCTAAAAAACTTCTTTACAGTCTCGTTCCCCATACAGCTAACATCTAGTTCTCTATCCTGGACTTTATTTTTAAATTCAGGTAAGTATGCTAGTCGCAGATTATGATCAGCTGTACCTATTTCACTGAGCGTTATAAAAAGTTTTGAGTTTCCTTTTGCAGCAATCTGCATTGATTTTGTTTGGTTATAGTGTGATATAACATTTTTAATCATCACAGAAGGAAGAAATGTTATAAAAATTGTTGCAAGTAATTTTTATAAGATGCCATTTATACATGCAATAAGTTTTCTAAGCTTGTTACTATATCTCGCTCCAGCCCTTCGATTCAGTTTCAGGTGGTTGACTGATTTGTTTTCAATGATCACAAACACTATGGGTAAAACTAAGGACGTCTCCGTCAAAAAGATATCAAACCATTTCTTCTCCGGCCTGTATCATATTAGTAGGAAAGGATGGTTCTAGTAAAGTGTGGAAATAGTTGTATCGTTTTCCACATTTTAACTTATATTTAAAAAAATAGTAAAGCCAATGCAATTTTAGTACTAGCAGTAGGCCATGTCTTTTTCGCTGTCATCACACACTGATTAAAAACTGTTCTTTTGCCTCTTTGTGGGTGGAGACGGCCCTCAGTCCCCTCATCATTATCTTTATTATTCAAGCCCAGTTGAAATATATACTTTTCTTCTGGATATGGTTAATTTTGGATAATGTGCAGATTGTGAAGCCTACTTTCTTTTACTGTCAACATATCGGACAATATAAGATTCACATTCCGAAATTTCTTTTGCGCTTCCTAGATAATGACGATATTTATCTGTCATTAGAGTTGTTATCATCATTTGTCCTGAGAAAATTTCCCAAACACTTAATTTCTTTAGCAACATCCTTATCTGTGTGTTCTGTGCTACTATTGAAAAGGTTTCTTGGATCATTAATAAAAAGTGGCTGCTGTTTATTGCACAATGTACACCTACAAATACGTGTAATATAACTACTAAAAAAATGGATGCCCACCTAGTAAAAAGTCCTTAAAAATAGCCTGGAAACGTGTATTTTGTTGGTGCATGTGTGGCTCTTTAATACCCTTTAAATTGCATCTAAGCCACGTAATAAAATTATATGCCCACCTTTGGAAAGAGCATCATCTTATTTTAAAGACCTTACACGATTAGTACTACAAATGATCGTCAAAATATCCAAAATCGACATTTTTACTTTTCAGATACTGCCTGACTACTATACAAAACTCAGAAATTCCATTTATTAAAAAATAATATGCTAGGCATAATTTCATACTTGTTTGTCTTTTTAAATATTTTAGGAAGTTATGTATCACAAAACGCAACTTTCATTCACTATAGATTTGCTTAATGTTTTAAATACCTACTTACTTATATGGCTCATGTCAAAACTTCGTTGTTCACCACTACTCAAGTTGTCAATTCAGAAATCAGCAGCGCCATCTATTGATGGGTGATTTTCACCTATACCTAGAGCGCATGAATTGAAAAAAATTTCCCCAAAAAATGAAAAAAAAGCCTAATACTAAAAATACTAAAAAAGGGGCAACTTTACTGAATGTAGCAACTGGTGAGAGATAACGCTGTTCAACATTGTAAACAGAATCTTGTATAATAGATCTCGCTCAATGGTGAAGGTTTTCCAATGCTGCCTTTGGCTTCGACCACCCCTAAACTATGGAACATCAGTTTGTCAGTTGATAAGGAATTTAAATGGTTCAGGTTTGTTATAATCCACACATACAAGTCTCAATACAAGTAAAGTATTAAGAGCAACATACCTTGTGCAACTTGTGGCCGCAGTAAAAGTTATGGTGAAGGTTATTTAAGCTAAATACTATAGGTATAATGATAAATTAAATCCTAGTAATAGCAAAATTGTGTTTGCCCATATTTTTCACTTGCTTACGCTGACTGCAACGAACCTTTTCCATGTCCATAATTCAAACATTTAATTAATGACTATTTTGTACCGGTACCATTCTTGCATTAGCATAGCTTGTTAAATGGTATCTTATCTTTATTGAAAGAACGTCTATGGATATTAATACGAGTATTATCAATGAATCATAAAAGGATTAATACTGCTGAGATAGAAAATCTTGGCGAAACCTATATTAAATCATTGCTATTATAAATACTTTCATCTACATATGGAACTGTTTATTAAATACTAACATGCAACGACTTTAATGGGCTTACCCAAATATTTGACTTATCCATCGAGTAGTATCTGTTGTAAATCTTGTGCTTAATTTTTGTAAAATAGGCCTTTCCAATCCTCCACAATACGCTGCCAAACTGTGGGAGACCATAACCAATTTAGTAACTCCATCCAGTGAAGGAAATGTAAGAGGCTCTCCATCTTCATCGGTGCTTATCAGCCCCTGTATTATTTGTATTATTTCATCGGTATGTTTCTTCTCTAAACCCAAAAAAACTGTTGACTGGCTATATGCATTATCAACAATAGGTATACCATCAGCTACCTGCTCTAATCTGCTTACAATTTCTGAGGCTTCTATTGCAATTTCACCTAACTGTGGCTAAAAAGCAAAATAAACAGATTCTTTTATTACTTACCTGGATAGATCTAGCAATAAACACACGTCACCATTTTGAAATTAAAAATATTTAATTACGATTAATTGATATCTTACGTTATTATTCGTTGTAGCAATCATATTACTTTTTCTAACATCTACATTAACGGATTTTTCAGTTTTTGGTAAACGTTTACTTTTCGGTGACGAAGCCATCGTGGCAAGTCCACTTAACAACACTTGTCACTTGTGTGCCACTAACGATTAACGAATCTAACAAAGACATACGCTTGACATCTTGAAAATGCAAAAGAATAAAAAACAATATAACGGTTTGTCGTCAATAGATCGATTTGCTGTCATTCTTAAAAAAACGTTTATCAGCTGATCGTTAATATGACAAGTATATGAGCATGAGCCACGCACAGCGGAGTGCCGTAGTATACACAAATTACTGAAAAGTAATGATGGGTTCATGAAATCGAGATTAATATTAGACAACAGACTTAATTGAATTTATAATAAACAAATCATTTATAAATTTTTATTGCTAATATGTAATTAATTATTAATTGACGATATGCTGATGTTGGCAATAAATCGACAGTTTCATTCACAGATCACGCTGATCTGTGATTTCATTATCATTACCACAGAATTCACGGATTCATGACCAAAGTCGCGAATAGGGCATCTGCACGTGACGTCACATTTTTCAAGGTCGTGGCTTGGAGGATATACAAATAAATAACATAACCTTAACCATAACAGAAACAAGGCACATTTATATCTATTTGGGTTTTTATTTCCTCACATTTTACTGAAAATGCCAAGTTTTTGTATGGTAGTTGGTTGTGGAAGCAACGGGGCGAGAGATGCTGTCAGTTTTTTTCGAATTCCCTCAGTTTTTAACAATCATAAACAATTTACTCAACTTGCCTGTGATAGACGGAATGCTTGGATAAATGCCTTAAAAAGGGACGATCTAACCAAATCAAAGATTGATTATGGTAGAATATGCTCCAAACATTTCATTTCAGGTAATACTTTACACTATTCGTATCTAATAAATACATGGATGTACCTAAATTATTGTTTCGTAAGTATGACAAATAAATATATTTAGGTAAACCTTCAAAGTTAGAAGATCACAATAACCCAGACTGGATACCGTCTTTAAATATGGGTTATAAATCTATTAGCTTATCAAAACCTTCTAGTAAAGATAGATTTGTTAGAATGGAGAAAAGGAAAAGATTACGAGACGATGTAGAGGTTGCAGTGAATTTTGAAATTTTGCTTTTGCATGATTTTTTTGTCTACATCAATAAATATGTAGGTTGCACGTTTAATATGATTTATTTTGTTTTCAATTATGAAATGGTTGATATTCAAATATTAGGAAGATAATGCTTTGCTCTTTCCTGTGCCTTTGTTTTATATGTGATACGAACGTTTAAATATTTGCTTTGCTATACTTTTTTGAATAGGTAGGTATGGTGCTTTAAAAAATATTTTAGAGTAGATTATGTGTACATTTACATTTCAGAAAATTATTTTATTTTTAGAGGTTGGGAAATTTTTTTGAAAACATATTATGCTTTTTATAGATAGTTCTTTTTTCAGCAAACCAGATTAGGTCAAAGACCACCACCAGAATCTGTAAATCCTGAAATTGAACATGAGAACATATTTCAAGAGACCTTCTATGTGCTACATCTAAGTAAAACAATACAGCACAAACATGAGTACATGTTTCGCCTAGCCCTGCCATGCAATTGCAGTGAGCGCATATTATACTACCATCACTTTTTGTTACAATCCACGGTTTTAAAAATTGCTCACTTAGTTTTTGGGAATGCATAACCTGTAAAAAAGTAGAATAATGCTTGACATGCTTAAACCTCAACTATAGTAACTTACTCTTCCCAATATCAAGAAGTTTTCATACATTTTCTTTACATGTATATTTTTAACCCATCCACAAGTAGCTTGTTTGTAGGCATCAAGTCCTTTATAAACTTTAAAATCTTCATGGGTGTACGCACTCTTAGTATATAGTAAATAATTAACAATATCTGGATATATCGTCTTGGGAAAATCTTCGATTTTACTACTGCATTGTTTGATGTCTACCAAGTACGGATCTATACCAATTACAGCGATTTTTTCCCTATATCTAGCCGCACTTTCAGCGTCTAAGGTGTAGTAATAATCACTAAACATTATTAAAATAAAATTTTTGTTATAGGCACACAAACTAAGCAAATATAGCGTTCACAATAAACTGAAACTTTTCACACAATGCTATCCAAATGCGTTTAGGTTATGGTATCTGCTTTGTTTATCCTCCAAGCCAATTAGCCACGCCCATATGATCACGTGCCGCAGATGCTTTATTGTTGCGGTGTTACTGTTGACAGTTGCATGTAAACCAACATTTTTGAGAGTAGCGAAGACACAAAAAAATACAGACGTCCAACTTTGTCGGAACGGTTAACTTGTCTTTATTTAATGAGCCAATTGGTTGACGTTTTCTGTTTTGACGCGCCTATATACACCTTTATTGGTCAATCCAAATCTGTTGTCGGCGCGAGGGCGAGGTGTGGTAAACAACTCAAGCGCGAATGCAGCATATAAAGTTAAATTTTTGCGATCTCGCGGCTTACATAATGTCGTCTTTAAACGTTTTGAAGCATGACGTCATTTTCTAGCGTTCTCCTGAAGCCGAGCGATATCGTTGCAAGTGCCTTTAAACGTGACGTCATGACTTATTCGCTCGAATGGCATGGCTTATCTATCAGTCCAGTACTACTCGATCCAGGAAAATTCGTTTCTTCAGCAGCCTGAATAACTGGAGTAAAATGGATTTTCTACTAAAGCATTTACCAATTGCAAATCTTGTTGTTGAGTTGATATCCTTCGTCGCCCTGATCCAGGATTTCTACTAATCGTACCGTTTGTTCTCCACTTTCTTAAAATGTTATACACCAAATTTTTGTCAACATTATAATGCAGTGCAATTTGTCTCATTGACCATCCATCTTCTGCTTTAGCAATAACTCCAGATGTAACTAAATCGCTTATATGAGGCATATTAGTTTTTTTACACACTTGCAATCACTGAACTCTATTACACTGTAATAGAGTTCGGTGCTTGCAATAAATTATGACTACTAACTCACAATGTCACAAAAATTAAAGTTAGAAGATGTACACAACTAGATTTTAGCAAAATACCGTTATAAGACTTGTCCTTTTTTTTTTCGCTCACGCCCGTACATCTTCAATTTGAGTGCAATCTCTGTTTTTACTGGAATAATTTATGGCCAATTACAATTAATAATTGTGGGAACAATTTTTAATGAAGAAATTTATAAGCACACACTATTTTGAGGACACATAACGGCCTTCTCAATAAAATTTAAAACAAAATTGTATGATATATATAAAAAGAACCTATTTCTGAAAAATTTTAAATAGTGCCGGCGCTAAAGCAGAATATAGGTGATGATCATCAGGTTAGATTATGATACACCCATTATTTATATATTTTTTCTATATTATAACGTACTTGGGCGTGTATGAAAATGATAGTTTTCCACAAAAATATAGAAACGTATAAGTACCATTTCCTAACAAAAGTGAGTGATAGAAGTTATGCTACTTTTCCGCAAGGCAGAAGAATTATTTATAATTATGCCCCTCCTAGAAGAGGTATGGCACTGACACTTAGGGAACCTACCTCACCCCACTCGCCAAGCCTAATGAATTGTTAATCTAATAAGCCACAGACTACATACAGACAGATGGTTATCACTCAGGAATTTCATATATTAAGTTTTATTTTTTTATGCTGCATTCGGCGCATAAGTTGTTTACCTTTATAGTAATTTATAACACTGATCCCAGTATTAAGAGCGCTCCGGATATAAGCCGGAAAGACGGTTCAATTTACTCTCATATAAATCATTATTTTAAAAAACAGCCTTCACTAAAAGACATTAAAAACATGTTACAATGTGGGACGATGAGAGAAAAAAAAGTACTTATATATAAAAAAATATTTTGTTATTCTTCTATTTTCGATTTGCAAAAATAATTCGGTCATTCTGGAGGATACCGACTTCTATGCTAGCACAAAATTAAAAATACTGATGTGTCACATGTTACGTCCGTAACAATTTCCCACCTACTAAATGTTGTGCAAATGCTGTATAACCCCACAAAAAAATCATAAAGTTTCGCCATTCACTATTTACATTGTGCACCAGCCATCTTCAAATCGACATCGCACCACAGAACCATCGCACAGACAATCATCGTTTCCAGTTCAAATGCGCTGTTGCCACGTATTATCGTATTATCTGATTTTTACTGTCTAACTTGCCTGTTGTACATCTAACCCAACAATATCCAGAAAATTTTCCTTGCCCTTCTCGCAAGTAAAAAAAAGCCACAATAACCCAAATTTGCTATTGTCAGTCATCTCCTCTAACGTTCTTTACCCCACCCAGCATCCCTATTAGCTCCACGATCCCGTCAATTTCTGGGGTTACTATTCATTTGCACAACATTTCGATATACACAAATTACTTCTTATAATGAATACTAGATGAACCAACCAAAAAACCGTGAAAAAACCAAAAGTCGGTATCCTCCAGAATTACCAATAATTCTTATCATCCCGCATAGGTATCATTAAAATAAACATTTTCCCTTTTGTAGAAGTAAAATAAAATTAGCCCTAATGTCCTCAAATGCACCGAGAAATTTAAAGATTAGGTATAATAAATTTGTCCAATGTCATATTCTATTACATCTCTATCACTCTCTTTCCAAGCACACCGTACATTAGGCTGCGTCATTTTATTGACGTGAAGTCATTTACAATTAAAATTAGAAGCATGGATGACTAATATACTCCGAACAACTCTTAAACTGCAGGAAAACTAAAATAAAACATTTTAACCTCAAAAACTGATATATTAAGGATCACAATACAGGAGGGTTGTCTCTGGCATTGTGTAATATGACTTTTTACATCTCAATTCTACGCCTTGAGTCATACGTCTTAAGTCATACGGCCAGCTATTCTGTAACGGCCTTTACAGGTGGTTGAAGGTTTTAGTCAAAATGTCAGAACAACTGTCACTTGTCAGAACATAACCAAAACAAACTTTTTTTAGGCGAAAAGCCTGGGCCTGGTGACAGAACTATCTATCTGTACTTTTCAATAAATTAGGATTTCAATTAGAATCAAGAAGTGGGGTGTCAAATATATTATTTTTTCTTTTGTAATTATGAGCGCCAAAGGATGCCACCATCTGCAAACCTTTAAGAAAAGTCAGAAAAACTTAGAATCTTTCAAGTGGATTCATGCCGTTTTTGTAGTGGGAAATACATCAAAAAGTAGAAAAACGAAGGTACGTAGTACAAAGCAAAAGTAATCGTCCCACTTTTTAAAATTACTTTGTTTAGATTTGTAATTCATACTGTCGGATATGTAAAAAAAGAGGTCCATTTCTGCACGCCTGCCTGGAATGCGTATTTTTTGGGTGTCACAAACATATAAGAGAACATATGAAAAACCAAAAACACAACATGTCAATGGATCTCACCTATGGGCAAATTCACTGCAATTCGTGTGACGACTATGTTTATGACGCTGAAATTGATGAAATAACAATGAAGAATAAAATGCAGTCTGGAAAGTTCAAAAAGAGGTAAGTAAACCTTAGGAAGAAAGAGATGTCCCAGGTAAAATTTTTGCACACGTACTGGGCATATCAAGTTCACATTGATTCAAACTTTGTAAACTTGTTAATTATACAATTAATAATCACAAAGTGCACATCCAATACACTTATTTTTAGCTCGATTTAAAAAAATATGTACAATGTGACCCATTTGAAAGCGGAACACTCCCACAAAATGTGATTTACCATCCGATTTTAAAAATTATTTAACTGGCTGTTAGGGTATGTGATATTGCAATCTAACGAAAAAGAAATGACATCTATTTAGAATGTATCTAAAAATTAATTCATTCATTGATAATTCTTTTGTTAATCTCTTGATTATATCTTATTTATACTAAATATTAGTATTAAATAAAAAAAATTAAGTATACATAAATTTGTGTCACATAATGGTTTTAGGTTGTTTGAGTGGACATCATGGGATGCCACAGAAGAAGAACGGGACTTATTAACTCATAGAACAAAGAAAATATGTATCACACCAGAATCAACAATAGGGTTGAGAGGTTTGTTAAACCTTGGGGCTACGTGTTTTATGAATTGCATAGTACAAGCGTTGATGCATACGCCATTGTTGAGAGATTATTTCTTAACTGAGCGGCATAAATGCAATGGGGTACCCGGAACATGTCTTGTATGCGAAGTTTCTAAATTATTTCAGGTAATGTCAAATTGTAAGTAAATAGTAAATAAAAATAGATAAAAATGGTGAAATTTTATTTATCATTACTATTATTTACAATTGATAGAAATTATTTCACTTAATGCATTTTGGATGTCTCATTCCCTATAATCTATAAAAATTATATACACAAAGCTTCTAGTTTAATAGCGGAATTTCCAATTACTAATTAGTGACATATATGTAAGGTTACATAGTAGGTGCCTATTTGAGGTGATAATTAAATCTGTTAGAGAGGGTCCCTGGTTTTGTCAAAATTAGTTGGTTTACATACAATCTGACAAACATGCTAATTTGTTAGAAAATCAGTTGAAGTGATTCGGTCATGTGTAGGTCTAAAAAGGCTGGTGGGTTATTTCTGGCATGTTAAATTCTCCCATGATGTTAAGTTTGCTTACCCTTGTATAGTCGAGTACGCAAAAAATGCAACAACAACTTTACGACCTCATTATTATCACTGTTGGACCATACGGCATGTTGTAGTATTAGTAATTTATTAACTAGGAATCACCTAATATACAAATTTCTTTCTAATTACAATATACAGGTATCAGAAGTGTGTACATAGTAAGATAAACAAACAATAAAAAAACATACATAGTCTTACGAAAAAATCCTGGAGCAAATATACATAAATTTATATCATTCTTCTATCCTTAATTACTTTAAGCAGGTATCTCTTGAACACGTATAAACTGTTACTATTTTTTTAAAAAGCTGGAAGATTATTAAATTCATTTAAACCCTTAAAAAATATAGAGTTCATTGCTTGCTTGTTGAGAGTTCTGTTTATATGGAAATTATTATTATTCCTTGTATGATAATCGTGTATATAGATAGATAGATAGATTTATTTTCATGTAAGACAATTACAATTTACACAGTAAAAATTTACAAATAAATGTATAATACATGGGTATAATACAAATTAAAAACAAATATGTGTATGTCTGTGAAATTATGTATAAATACAAATAAAAATAACAGAGTTAATTATTATACATTTAAATATTTGAAATTTCAACCACTGTATACTCTAAAATATTCAATAAATTCCTGAAACTCATAGAAAACCATTTCTTTCAGAAAACTTTTAACTTTCGTGATAAATTTTTTATTATCTAAATTTTTCCACTTAGTTGGTAAAATATACAATTTTGTTGATAGATATCTGTAGCTATTTATATTCTTTGACAAACGGTCAATTATTGGCTTATGGCTGGTGTTGTAATTTTGTTGTATTTAATATACTGTTATTGCAAGCAATAAATTCATCGAAATAGGATGGCATATTTGTGTTAATTTTATATATAAAAATCATAGTTAATAAATACAATCTATCCTCTACATACAGCCAATTCAATGCGTCATGCATAATTCTGGTTGATGTAAACCTATTACATTTTAATATAATTCTTAACCCCCTATTTTGAAGTTTCTGAAGAGATTGTATCCTGTTTTTGTCAAAAAGGTACAAAAGCGTAGAGCAATAATCGAAGTGTGGCTGAATGATTGTTTGATAAATAGTTCCTTGCAAAAAATGAAATATCCCTAGAAATTCGTGTAAAGAAACAGAGAAAAAGTACGTTCGTATGCGAATTTCATCACCATTCGTGCACAAATTGGGTTCGTCTAGTTTCGAGAATCGAACCCCTGGTGTGTTGTATCCAGGAGGGCAGGTGCCTTCTATGCTTCTAATTTCCTTTTCCTTGTGAAGAGAACCATCTCCATCTTACTGGGATTGACAGACAGGGAGGGAGTATTCTCTGCACCATTTTTCGATTATTCTTAGGGCCCTCTGCATTCTTTCACAAAGGACTCCTTCGAATTTTCCGCTAAGCATGATTGTTAAATCATCTGTGTAGGCAATTGTGTGGAATCCTTCTGAATTGAGGCGGCGCAAGAGGCTGTCAAGAACTAAGTTCCATAGCAGTGATGATATTACACCTCCCTGCGGACAGCCTCTCGCAACTATTCCTCGTACAGAAGCATCTCCCACACTGATTTGTACAGCTCTCTTCGAGATCATGCTGGATATCCAGCTTCCCATGATCGTAGGGATATTTTTCTGCAGTAGAGCCGCTGTAATTTTTGGAAAGGTGGTCCTGTCAAACGCACCTTCTATTACATCTATGAAGCCACCTAGGGTGGACTCAGCGTTGCCAGACGTACGATAATTATCGATTTTGTAAGATAATTTTCTGTTGTGTACGATGTACGATAATGCCTGTACGATAATGGCATTATGTACGATAATTTTAAACCGTGAAGTTTTAGATAAAAACAAGAGAATTAAATAAAATGAAACCTTTATTTTACCAAGTATGCAAAAAAAATCACATTTCATTTGTTCCATATAAACATCTAACAGCAAATGTAAGAAATAAATTGCTGAATATAAATTTTTATTCATATAGAAATTGATACAGAAATTTACTAAGAATGCATAAACCGCTATCAGATGGAACCACAATAATTGTATGGTATGCGCAAGCCTCAAACAAGCTCTGACGTTACTGTCGTTATTCGTGATTTCATGTTTGAATTTCCCGCAGAGTTTGGTGATTGATAGTTAGATGGTGGTTAGACTAAAGGTGTAGGATCCCTGGCGCTAGAGGGTGGTGAAGTTAGGTGTATATTGTATATTCTCATAGTCAGCGGCTCTTGACCTTGAAATAATATTGTTGGTTGTCATTGTTCTCCCCAACTAGTTCAAGTTTGATTAGTTTTTTTTAGAAAACGCACTGTACAAATCCTTAAAAATTATTATTGTCCTTAATGTACGATAAAATTTTGGAAAATGATAATTTTACCCTCATTGTATGATAATGAGGTTTTAAGAATCTGGCAACGCTGGGTGGACTCTTTATTATCCAAGGATCTCTCAACCCGACTCGCAACTGCATGGCGGGCGGTGTCGGTGGATCTTCCCCGGGGTGTATTCATGCTGGTTAGGATGTAAAGGGTTGTCTTTCATTAAAACATCCCTAATATATCGTTCACATAGCTTCTCCATTGCCTTGAGTATGAGGCTAAGCTAATAGGTCTATAGGCTTTGGGGGTGGTATATCCCTTTGAGATGAAGACAACTTTCACTTCTCTCCATGTCTCTGGAATATAAAGTGTGCTAAGCACGCCCTAAATACTCCAACCAGGTGTGGCAGTAATTCATCCAGTCTCCATTACAGTAGGGCGGGATAGATACCATTAATGCCTGGCTACTTAATAGGGGAGAAGCTCTGTATTACCCATCTTATTCTATCCTCACTCACTATTTGGTTGGCCACTTGCCAATCCAAATCCGAAGGTTGGGTGTCGACTTCGTTTGGCCACTCCGTCCGTTCTGTTGTCACAGATCCCGGGAAGTGAGTCTCCACGAGTAACTCTAGGCTTTCAACGAAAGTCGCTGGTTCTTGTACCATCACTCCTTTTTAATATTTATCTCTATCAGTTCTCTGGGGATCTCGGAATGGTTTTTTGGGTGCCTTAATGAGATTAATTTCAAAGTTTTTCCATTGGTGGTCCAATAGTGTTACACAATCAGACACATGCCAATTCTGGATTAGGCTTGATATATGCCACGTTGTTGCTGATGCTTTTTTCCAAGTCAATGTATTCGTCTTCAGTTTTATTCACATGCTGAATACATTTTTGCCAATAACCTGGTTTATTTGTCTCACTTTCAGCTGATTCCAATTAATTCGATCGGTTTGAAAATATAAAAATATGGGGACAACTGAAAAACCGTATGTTCTTGAGCTTCGACCATTTTATCAATTACATATTGTCTTGAGAAATTTTGCTTCTTAACAATATCAAAAGAATTTTCTTTTAAAAATTCTCTTGAAATGTCACATTGTGTTTTTGAAGAAATTCTTGAACGTCTTTTTTCTTTGTTCCAGAATTTGGTATCTTTTCGATTTGTTGCGAATGATATGAAGCATTTAAAACAATTTCACTGTTTTTTTGCACATTTGGTAGCAATGAAGACTGAAACCATTCTTTAAAAATATGTGCAGTCATGTTTTGGTGATAGTCAAGTTTTGTCTAAATAATATATTGGTCGTTCATTTCAATATTTTTTAATAACTTACAAGTATTCCATACGCCACCATACAATTCCGCTGCTTTCCATAATACTTGCTCTTTTATTAATCATTTTGAATTTAAATCCTATCTTCAATAGCCACTACCGAAGTGTTTTTTCACTAATTTCTGTAAATTGCATCTCTTAACAATTTTACCATAGAAGTAGATCTTTTTTCCACGGCTCCTTTTTCTCCTTTTTATTTTATATTTCTATACACTTTTAAAATTGTTTTTTGAGTCTGTGGGTATAAATATTATGCAGAAACTTTCTTCGTAATTTGTGAACCATTACCATTCATCACATATTCATGACATTCTCTGTTGGCGCTTGGATGTGGATCTTCCCAAGGCCTAAACATGTTCACAATATTATTTTACCACACCCACTTGTAAATAAAAAACCTCCCAATATTCACTACCCACCAAAATATTTATAAAAACACAACTGTGTAAAATACGTTTAAACACAGTAAAATTTCACATACCAGTAAAAGCGCTGTATATAACTTCACCAAATGAAATAAAATATAAACAAGAACACAGACCGTAATGCACTGATAAAATTAAATGACTGAGTTGTTTATCTAAATATTTCAAGTGTGCACCTGGACGCAACTACTTTTGCGACTAGTTTAACAGTATTTTAACAAGGTCTTAAAGTTATTGTTGCGTTTTTTGAGCGCCTAGAAGCACTGATCTTGACTATAGCCAATTCCTACTTATTACACAACTAACAATTTTGATCCTTGGTCTCTTTCTTGACTCTCCCCATAGAAAATTTCAAATCTGTTTGTACTTATTGGCTACAGGCAGCAAAAACGAAACTAAAATATATAAATATAATAGTTGTGTCGGAAAATGAAACAGGATGGGTAATTTTCAACAATCAATTCATCGAAGGGCTTGGTGTTAATAATCATTAGAAAATATAGAGAGGAATATAAATGAAAATCAGTTCTCTGTCCTTATTTTTTATTGCCCTTGTTTTCTGTTACCAAATTCAAAATCTGAGGTTGTACATCTAGCCTGAAAGTAAACTCGTAAAACAGTTGAATGTGATATTTTTTAGTGAATAATTTTTCTAGGAATTTTACAAAGGTGCAAGGGTGCCATTAGCCTTACATGAATTGCTGCATTTGATATGGACCCACGCGAGACATTTAGCTGGGTACGAGCAGCAAGATGCCCACGAATTTTTTATAGCTACATTAAACGTTTTACATAGGCATTGTTCTGATACGATGCCAAAGAAGAATGCCATTACCACAGGAAAGAATGAAAAATGCCCATGTATTATCGATCAAATTTTTACTGGAGGACTTCAGAGTGATGTCGTTTGTCAAAAGTGCAAGTAAGTATATATGTAAATAATATGATGTAAGGAAAGAGACTATTTGTTGTGAAATGTTTCACTCCATGAAAAAGTTGCAAAAAAAGGTTAAAACACAAAATAATAATAATAATATTTATTCATCCATTAAATTATTAAAAATAACGTAGGATAAGTCATATATGTAAAATGGCAATTAAAAGAAATAGATCTTTAGGTACATAACCTATTACAAAAAAGAAAAAATAGGTACAAAACTTTACACAATTTACATCGAATCTATACAGTAATAAACAAATACAAATATAAATAAATATGTTAAAATAAGTTGTACATATATAACTAATAATAGAAAAAAAAACTGGTTTACCTATTTAAAAATGTTGAGGCAACTATAAAAAGGTATGAGTAAAGGTGAAAAACCTTTACAATGTTTTTATATGGCTGATTAAACTGCTCTTAAAATTTGCTAAAGTTGCTGCATGCTTTATTTTTTGAGGCAATGAATTATATTCATTCAGCCCTTTAAAAAAGTAGAATTCATAGCTTTTTTTGAATTAGTTCGTTCAATATGTATATTATTTCGATACCTTATAATATACTCATGAATTTCACAGTTAAAAGTGACAAATGATTTCAAATAAGAAGGCAATAAGCGCTTTAATATTTTATATATAAATATCATGGTGAAGTGGTATAACTCATGATGTACTGATTACCAGTTTAATACCTCAAGCATCAAGTTTATCGGAGTATACCTATTACACCGTAGTATTATTCTCATACTACGGTTCTGAAGCTTTTGTAGTGCTGATTGACTGTTTTTGTCTAATAAGAATAATAACGATAAACAATAGTTAAATGCGGTTGTATGATTGCGTTATAAACTATTAGTCTGCGTGCCATAGATAAATTAACAGATACCCTATAAAAGAAAAATAGTTTCTTTCTTATCTTTTTTTGAATATACTGGAAGTGGCTTTTAAATGACAGTATTGTCCAGAATAACCAGGTATTTAAATTCTGACACAATTTCAACTGAACTATTATTTATTTGTAAATTAATGTTATTAATATCAATATTTGCATGTTTATATGACGTTGTTATTATCATAGCCTTAGTTTTGTTTGTATTAAAAATTAATTTGTTAGCATTAAAGGATTTTTGAATATTTATTAGTTTAACATTCATTCTCTGAATGGCTGACTCGAGATTTTCATCTGATATGACAACTAATGTATCATCAGCAAATAAATTTAAAAATGTACAATTTGTTGAAAAATTAATATATATAATTAAAAGTTGTAAATATATACATACATGCACATATATATACACATCACATATATCTATACGAACATAAAAATAAACATACACATAAAATGTACATTGTATAATTAACATTTAAACAGTAAACATATATACGTAAGCAGAAATAACATAGACATTATATACACTATATTATTATAGTCTACCGACAAATTCATGAATGCTATAAGGTTAGGTTCTCATTTTGAACAAGCAGTTTTTTAACTTTTGTTTTATATTTCTGCAAATGAAGATTTCTGATATCTTCACGGAGGCTATTGTATAACAGAATACAATTATATTGCAGTGATTCCTTAAATTTGGCTGTTTTATGCGGTGGAATTGATAAGAGCTCTCCATGTCTCGTATTGTAGGTGTGTTTGCTATCAAGAGTTTCAAATTTCTATAAGTTAGTTTTCACATCACTTATTGGTCTCAAGCTGCATGATCAGCTGGTACATCTCTTAGTTTCGAGCAATTAGAGAATTTTAAAGTTTCCAATTTACATAAGTGAACTGCATGATTTAGAGTGCACCTTGGGCATGATACTGGTTCATCACAATTACGAGAAGAATGGTTAAAAAGCATTACATGTAAAACAGCGGGAAATATCTATAGCGTCAAAAACTACACAACTATCATACCCTATGAACAGATTGCCTGCCTGAATGACTTTATCGTAGGATAACCTATCAATTTGTAATATAGCCTGATAGATATTATTGTTTTCCTTAGTAGGAAAAAATTTGATAAGCTTGCAATCACAATTTTCAGAAAATATATCATTTAATTTTTTTAAATAATCCAGTAAAACATTTTCCGGATACTTTTCCGTAATTCCTACGACACGAATTCTAGGATTCACACCACTCACTTCTCTGACTTCGTAAGAGCCTGCCAGTTTTTCTTGAGCCAGTTTTTTAAGTTTATCGTTATCTGCCTCACTTTTACATCCGATTAACAAACCACCATTTTCAATATTTTTAACTTTTGGTAACTGCAGTTCTGATGCCAGGGGATCAATTTTATCGTATATATCGGACTTGTCTGAGAGTTGGGTTGGTCTTGTTTTTTGGGTTGATTAATATAACAGCAGATTGGAGTTCAGTGGTTGAGACTTACTCCTGACAACATCTGAGTATTTGGGTTGGTGAGTGACTTTGATCTCATTAAGATTAGTTAACTTCTCAGAAGTGAGTTTCAGGGAATCATTTTTCAGTGAAACAAATGTAGAGTTAAGGGTTGACAAGGCAATTTCAATTTTTTCTTCGAATAACTTATTTAAATCACTCTGATTAACTGTAATGTAAGTTTTGATGCAGTCATTACATTTCCAGGAAAGTGTTTATGCAACTCATTGTTCTCGACTTTTCGCATTAAAGGAAAATAACTGAAATATATCTGAGAAAATTGCCAATCCAGTCCTGTGTTCTAAATTTATTAAATGTGAGTTTTTATCTTCAAAACTTGATTAAGGTGATAACAGTAGAAAAAAAACAATAACATATAGGGTTCTTTATAAAGGCTCTGATATTGAACCTGTCAAAGAAGAAGAAGTCCTAGAGATAATTGCAGATTTAAAAAATTCGAATTCCTCAGGTGATGATAGTATTAGCAACAATTTGATTAAATCATGTAAGAAATTAATTAGCAAACCATTAGCCTATTTAATAAATATTTCTTTAAACCAAGGCATATTCCCAAATAAACTAAAATTGGCCAAAATAATTATATACACAAATAAGGCAATAAAAATAAATTGGAAAACTATGGACCCATGTCCTTTTGCGAAAATCTTGTAGAATTGTTATATTTTTTTGTTAAATATAATTTATTTAATCCTAAACAGTTTGGATTCCGAAAGGGCTTATTTCACAACAATGGCAATTTTGCATGTTTTAAATTTGCTACATAAGAACCTTGATCAACTCCATTAGTGTGGGGGCATATTTATAGATTTAAGTAAAGCTTTCTACTCAGTAGACCATGAAATATTGATAAATAAGTCGGAATGTTATGGTACTAGAGGAGTGATCTTAGACTCATTCAAAAGCTACTTGAATAATAGAAGGCATTATGCATATGCGAATAACTGTAAGTCGGATCGTCTAGAATCCACGATTGGTGTACATCGAAGTTCCATTCTTGGACCACTTTTATATGTAATATATGTAAATGACTTTATTCAATAATTCCACAATGTACGCTGATGACACATCCCTGTTACTTTGTGAACCCAGAATAGAAGACGTAACTAAAAATGCTAATCTACAAATTCAACAGATCTATGAATAGTACAAAAGTAACAAGCTAAGACTAAATATGAAAAAATTCAGTTTTATCAGATTTAAAATCTAATGAAGTTAACAGCAGCTTATTAATAAAAACCTCATTGGAGCGAAAGAATTATCGACTCCTTCAGTATCTGAAACGTTATCGTCCACTGACAAACCGTTGTCATTACTTTCATTCTGATAAGATTCTACGCCGTTCATTTCGTCATTCATAACAATTATAGGTGCGGTATTCAAGCAGGTGTGACTGTGGCAATGTCCACAAGCTGTTGAAAAATTCAGTCCTACTTTCTTACAGCTACATTTTCCTGTGCAACGCTTCATACAGTTGCAAAAAATTGAATCTAACAATATGTCTGGTGCTGGTGGTAACTGCGTCAGTACTGGCTGCAAAATATTCTACCTAATCCAGCTCCACTGCTCAGGATCAATGTCTTTTCTCAACCTTGTTTGAACTTGATAATACAATCTACATAAATGCTGTTGAGCTACTGAAGATGTTGGAGGAAGTGATGATAACTTTACAGCCGTTGAAAATTTTGTAAATTTGACAAATGTTAAATATTGGTAATTGTCTATGTCTATGGAAGTTTTCGTTTTGGGAGCACCATATATTGCAAGAATAACCTTCATTCCATTACAAATCAGATTGTCCAAAGAGCATTTTTCTTGCACGAAAACATGTGCCGCAGGGTGTAAATCCGCCCATTTGTCAAACATTTTGAACACGAGTTTTCTCTTTGTGAGACAAGGCAGAGGTGGTATCGCATCTTGTCAGGACGTCCAAAAATAAAATATGTTTTAAGCAATTTGGATTTAAAAAGCACGCCGAGCATTCTACCTCTAAGTTGGTGCTGACATGAAAGCATTTTTTGACTTATTCACTGTAACTGAAGGTAAATAAAATTTATAGGACATTCGGGTAGTAAATAAAGATCACCGAGCTCTATAATAGCAATATTTAATTTTCATTCTGAGACATAGAAAGCAAGATAATTGCGAAATATATGGTGTGGAAGAGGTTTGGCGGTACTAAATGCGTTTTTAACTTAGTCCGCGTCGTACCTTCAAAACGTTTAGAAGTACGAAAAAATGTATAGGACCTTTAAGATAGAAAATTTACAGATATACAAGTTTTATAATAGGTGTTGTTCCTGTTTGGGCCATAGAAACTGAGTTAATGAAGATGATTATGATTATACTTAATAATACTTTTATAGAATTCTATTTAGGCTCTGAGTTAGGCAAATGGAAAATAATGAGGACCAAAAACTAGATCAAAATCACTTGCAAGGCAATGCAAATAACTCTAATTTAAAAGAGCGATAAAGTTCCGTGGAAGCCATGGCTTCTATGCCATGATATTGCCACTACGTAACCATAACGTAATTGGTATGAAGCCGAATGAATTCCTGGAACATCTCTGGAATTTTATAACCACCAAAATATATTGTTGATTTTGGTAGCACATGCTTAAAGGGAACGTTGCTATTACATCATCATGACTGGTGGCAAAATACTTTAAAGTGCCTGCAATAGTTGCTGCTGTGTTAAATTTTTCAATTCAATATAATTTATTAGCTTGGCTAAAACAAATACATCAGTTGCTGATTTAAGACAATTTAGAAAAATTATAAACAATAACTTAAATTACTAGATACTAAATGTATACACGAGATACATATACAATAATAATAATAATAGCGTCTTTATTTTCCACTTAAAAAGATTTACTTACAATTTCCTCTTATATACACATTTGAATGGAATAATAGGCGAAGTTCAGCAATGGATTTACAATATTGACAATTAAAACAAAAAGATATTCTTAAAGACTAGCTGCTCTTCCACTTAACCTAATCCGCGCACTACATTCAGTGAGAATACACAGAAAATAATTGTACTTAATTGTAAATGTAAACAATAAGAAAAAAAAATTTACTATGGTTAATAACAAAAAGAAAACATTAACTTTATTAAACTAAAATTTTAAATTAAACTAGGGGGCTAATAGTATTAATTATGCCGATTATAAATTAATATTTTTAAAATTTTTTTGAAACAATTTAATTTCATATCTTTCAAGTTTTCAGGTAGAGGGTTATAAACTTTGCAGATCTGATACCTAAAACAACGCTTAAATTGTTCTGTTTGGTGGATAGGTGGAGTCAAAAGACCTTTGAAACGTAAATTGAGGTTATGTACATCGGTCCTAAATTTTATTTTATTGTATAAATATTCGGGAGATTTTTTAACTAATATTTTATGATATAAACATGCCGAATGAAACAATCTGCGACTCTCCATATTCAACCAACCCGCGTCCTTTAGCTTATATGATATTCTCTCACGTCTGCGAATACCGTAAATTAGCCTAAGGCATGAATTTTGAATTTTTTGAATCTTATTCTTGTATAGAGTAGTTAAATTGGGGCCATATAAACAGTCGGCAAAATCTAATAAAGACAACACCAGGCTTTCACATAACATCACTTTCACTTTTTGAGGTAAATAATGCCTATTTCCATAAATTAATTTAATAGAATTATATGCTTTTTGTGCAAGTTTATTTATGTGTTTTTCAAACCGAAGCTCACTGTCAATAATAACACCCAGGTTTTTTGAATGCTCAACTAATTCAAGGTTTTCTTGATCTACACTTATATGAATGTGATTTTTAATAATTTGACGAGAGTTTTTTGGACCAAAAAGTAGAGCGTTCGACTTGCTGGCATTAATGATAAGGCAGTGCTCTTTTGTTACTTTTAAAAAAGATTTTAAATCCTCATTGATATGTAAACATGCACCATCAACCTCAGAAGCATTAAATGAGTAATAAAGCTGTGCATCGTCAGCATATAAATGAATTTGGCAGTGTTTTAAACATGAAATAGACTGACTGGTATACAGTGTGAAAAGTAGTGGCCCCAGAATAGAACCTTGAGGTACACCTGATCTTAATAATAAGTCTTCTGAGGAATGGTGCTCAATACAGACTTTTTGTTGCCTATTTTTTAAATAATTTTTAAATAAATTAACATATACAAATATACATATACAAATAAAACAGACTATTAAATTATCACATGAGCCCATTTTTTTTTAACGTATACTATACTTTTATACTTAAAATTATTAACATTTACACTATTTTTTATATCTTTGGGTATTTCATTATAAATCTGGTAGATAGCCGAGTGGGTTAAGGCACGAGGTGGCAATCGCGATTAATCACACGGACATCGCACCACCGGGTTCGAATCCTGGCTCCGGCACTGTCGGAGGAAATGGTTGTATTTCGGCGTTTTTTCAATGTGTAACCCCCTCCCGCACAAGCCCTGGCTTCTGGAATTGGGGGTTATCTAGTTTCTGTGGTGTTTATTTATTTATATCTTTAGTCCCTTTATGAATAACTGATTTCCTTCATAGAGAGTGTTTGTTCTTTGGATATAGAAGTTGCCCTGAGACCTAGTGTTGTAGTTATGAATATCTGACACAAATGAACAGAATTCCAACATATGTTCGGGTATCACATTATTCAAAAGTTTATAAATAAAAATAAAAACATTTAATATTACAGTTTGTCACACTGACTTTTAAATTATCCAACATATAACTAACACGAGTATACTTATCACAATTTAATATACATCTTAAAGCTCGATTTTGAATCACTTGTAGGCTGTAATATTCCTTCTTACTGAACATAAACATAATTGTCGGACAATAAACAAAATGTGGTGCAATTATAGTTTTATAGATCAATAATTTTGTCCATGTAATTAAAAATATTCCAATTCTAGAAACGAACGAAACTTTTTTTGATACCTTTTTACATATATTTCACCATGATTAGATAAACTTAGATTATTGTGATAAAGCCCAGGTATTTAAATTGTTGTTGTTGTTCCAGCAACTAATTCTGCTAGTTGGGTGAAGACAGCCTATACTCACCTTTGCTTGGAGTCGTAGCTTCACCTTGACCTAAATAAATTACTATTATCTTTTTTTTCTAGATTGTCTTTAATCTATTGGCAGAACACTGTTGGGACTCTCCTGCTTAACAGTAAATACGTGGAAATCTGTAGAATCAGCATGCACATTTTGGAGTCAAATACTTTTACCACCAATTTTGGCATATTATCGGCATAGAGTGGATTCCATGTCGATGCTGTGATACAGTGTTGATACATAGCCCAGAATGTTCTTGCGGTATTTTGAGGTCACTTGATGTTTATATATGTATCAAGTATACTTTCTATGTCTCGGTGTGGATGAAAATGTTGAACAATGACAGTAATATCAATAATAATATTGAGGATATAATTTAAGCATTTTTCATTTAATGAATTGTTCTATAAAATTATGACTACCCAGTTAGAGAATACACAGAAATTTATATTAAAAATAATTTATAAAAAATCATATAAATACCACTCAGCAGAATTATATCTGGAAACTCAAATAATGGAGATTCGACAGTTATTTTGCTTGACAATCCTAATTAGGCAACATAAAAATTAAAGCGAACTAGAGGAAATCACTCATAATTATCAAACCCGGTTCAGAAGCAATACAACTCGAGTACCTAAAATAGAAAAAAGCCATTTCTCAAAGATGTTATTTCTATCTGGGTTTCAAAATTACAATTTCATTCTATCTGAGATTAAGAAAATTAACACAATTAATGTATTTAAAAAGAAAATTAAAACATGGATACAAATAAATCTAGGACGGATATTCATAAATTAATTGATCCCACAATATATACTTATATTTGTAGTATTGTTTATACGAGCACAATTGAAACTGATCAGTGTTAAAGCACAGGACCGTGCGCACTTAACTTAATATTTTGTTCTATGCATTTAGCAATGGTATCGAGATTCGAATGGTAGTTGAAACTGTGCAGGCAAGTCCGAGACTGGCAATGTAATCAGCCTGAATGAACCATCTACGACTGCACTGGTTTAAAGATTATTATCTTGTCCGTTTTATTAAACGGACAGGCCTACTAGCATAAAAAACTCTTCATTCGTTTCTCAGCAGTCAATGTGGACTTGTGAGATGTGCTATCAGTGTGTTGCGTGGACTCAATATTAGCTAGATGTGTCTTTAATGGTTTTCCAGTGCAGTGCATAAATACCTATTATAATATCAAGCATAGTTCAGTTTAGTTAGTTATTGTTCATATTTATAAATATTTACTCCTATATAAACGGTAAAATATTTTAATTATAATTTATTAATTATTATTATAATAACGCCCGAAAATCCCGAAATAGTTGAACCGGTTATTGTCGAAAAAGCTGAAGTTTGGAGTTTAAAAATCAAAATTTACACGTACAAAGTTAACATATTATTTTAAATATACATGAATGTTTGAAAAGCGAAAATTGTGAATAATATGAGAAAGAAATAATACAACATATTAACGAATTAACTAAAATATCAAAATCAACAATTTATCGCCTAATTCAAAAAGGCGATGTGATAGATCACAGTGCAAAGAGGAAACGGAAAAATACGAAATTAAAAAATATTGATGTTGCTACCAGAGATGTAGTACGGCATATACTTTATAATATTTATGAAGAAAATATAGTTCCTACGTTAAAAATGATTCAAGAAAAATTAAGCAATTATCCTGATCATAATTATAGGTCTTTAGATACACTACGAAATGTCTTATTAGAATGCGGTTTTAAACATAAAAAACTTGACAGTCGTATGGTAATATGGAATCACGACGTATAGTTGCACTTTGGGTAGATTATTTGGAAAAATTAGAGAATATCGTAAACTAAACAGGCATATAGTGTATCTAGACGAGACGTGGTTTGACACACATGACAGTATAGTTGAGTAGACAGTTCACATAATTGTGCTTTAAATACTCCTTGTTCTAAAGGATAACGCGTTATCATAATTCAATTACCTCTGGTGTTACTATGCGGGAAGTGAAAACGAGTTTGTATCCAATGCATTGCTCTTGTCGGCCAAAAAAATATCGCAGTCTTCTGCAGACTATCATGAAGATATGACGGCCGATCTATTCAATAAATGATTTTCTCAGCAGATTTTACTAAATATTCTGCGTAATTCGGTAATTGTATTAGATAATGCTTCTTATTACTCGCGTATATTAAATAAAATACTAAATAACAGTACAAAAAGGAATACATTTTAAAATTCATGAGAAAAAAAATGGAAATTCCTGTAAAAGTTCCAATAAAGCGCGAATTATTAAAAAGGATAAAAGAACAGAATTTCAAAAAGGAATACATTATTGATAACTTATCCAATATAAACGGCCATACACTTTTGCGGTTACCTCCATACTATTACATATTTAGTCCTATCGAGATGGTTTGGGGAACAATAAAAAAACGTTTGCGGAAATGTAATAACTCTGTAACATTAAACGCAACAGTAGTTGATATAAGGCTATATAAGAGAAGTAATAAGTAATAAATGACATCGACAATACTGATTTATGGAAAAATTGCGTTAGGCATGTAATTGGAAAAGAAAATCAATACTCAACACTACTACAACACTATTTTAATTCAACATTTAACTATGTATGACGTTCACTTTTTTATTATTTCATTTCTTGGAATATATTTTATTTAGTTGACAAGAAATTTTGATTAAAGTTATTTTATTCTAGAAAAATATTTTAATTTTGTTTTTATTTATGTTTTATCTATACAAATATTTATTTTTGTTTTCATATAATAATTCTTTGCTTTGTTCAAGAAACTTATAGCTTAATTTTAGAAGAAACTTAAATTGATGCCCCTCGTTAACCTAACCTATTCCATCCCCTCCTGGCAAAGATATGTTCATACATTCTCGTTGGTCCTTGCTGAGCAATAACATATTTCAATATAATATGGGTTAACTTTAAAACTAAAACCAATAAATTTAAATATTTACGCTTTATATCTAAAACTGATATAATACCTCAAAAATATGTTATTGGTGAAATGAACAAATATAAGTGTCTAATAAACAAAAAATAATAAAAATTAATATAATTTTCAAAAAAGTTAAACATTTTCTTATGACAAGCATTTCTATTTATCTCCATCCATGTACAATAAAGAGATGCCGACTGATTTTGCTGGCTTTTAGTTTTAATATGGTTTCAGTTGTGCTCATATACACTATATAAGTAATACTGCTAACTTACTTTTACAACTGTATGTGTTTATCTATGTGAGTGTTTGTTGCTCATTCTGTGTATATAATTTATTATAGACATTAATATTAGGATTACTGATACTATATGTTTTTTAGATATTATATTATTTTGTTTCTAGTATTTTTCTCTCTTATAAATATATTTAATGTTTTAGTGTTAGTTACTTTATGGTTAGTAATTTTTTCTGAGCTCTGAAAATAACTGTAGATCTGCATACAAGAACTCTTTTGCAGAAGACAGTTTATTCCACATGAGGTTCTTTGTGCAGGCATAAGATATGTTTCATTCTGGTTTGCAGTATTTTATATTATATATTATATTAGGCACAAAACTTACCTTATCTACAACAAGTTTAGATTTTCTAGATTATTTATATTTATTTTTTGCAACGTAAAATAAAAATTATGTGTATGCTATAGTTGTTAAAGCATAAATATATATTCTATTATATGACAACATACAACCACTCTTTTCATAGATGATTTTTACTACATGGTTTTTAATTAAATCCATTTCTCCATAAAACTTTATAATCAAATTAATAATATACTGTTAAAAAAATATAATGTATAATGTATGTAGTTCATTTTAGTGTTTCTTTTACTGATAACACAATTAGTAGTTGATGTAAACCTGAAATTTGGTAGATGTGGCTTTTATCAATTTTCAGTTTTTGTTCCTGTTGTATTTTATCCACAGTGTATACCAAGACATACACTGGCTGAAAATATTAATGCACCATCCAAAATGGACCATTATTTTAAGATTCATTTTTTCGAAACCCTTTGTCATTTTTTTGCTTTCTAGACTAACTCTTCAGAGCTATAAAGACGTGCTGATTTTTGGTAAAAATCTTCCCTTTAACTCCTCTGCTACAGAAACGTGTTGGAATTGAACCACTAACCTTTGACATGCCAAGTGAACTCTTCTCCGTGGAGATACATCCGCTTTGCAATATTTTTTGAGTTATATAGATAAACTATACACAGAGACGTCATGTTTTTTTTCTGTGAATCTAAGTATTTTTAACTGTCTGAGACGTTTCTACAATAATATGCCCACCAATTTCATCTCTAGCCTCGTCTAATGGATTGAGTGTAATACGATTGGGTCTGCTATATATCTGCTACACCAGATTGGACTTAGGTCATATTTAAGACTAGCAGCGAGGGCCATACTGCCCTCCTTAGTTAAATCGTCCTATCTACATTTTTTTCATTTCTTGGGTTCCTATCTATATTGGTAAATCAGTATTATTTATATCTATTTTGACTTTATTTTTGTTCAACCAGGAATTTTGCCGAACCTCTTCCCTTAAGAAGAGTAGGGATCTTTTACTTGCCTAACATTTAATAGACAAGGGACCGACGGCTTTACATCCCCTCTGAAGGATGGTATATCTCCTATACAACCCTCGCCTAAGGTTGTATAGCTTCCACGCATACACTGATACACAAGCCGCTGGAAGATGTGTGAGGCGAGAACGCGGTTTCCGTTAGAATGGTCACCAATCCAAGTACTAACTGCGCCTGTCGTTGCTTTACATCGCATACCGAAGTATGTACATAGTAAAGACGCACCTACGCTCGCCCCATATATTTATGCTTCTTTTCTCATACTAATGCAAGTGTACAAAGATCGTATTTGTTTATAACAAAGTATAACAGATCACAACATATTTTACAGAAAAATGTATACCGTTTGCAGTAACTTTTTTTAGAGAAAAATATTCCTCTCCTTCTTCTAATAGCTCTCAGATTTCAAAGAAAATCGAAATTATCAGTGTAATTAAATAAAATGTAAGTGAATATGGGATTTATAAAACATTATTATCTTAAAATGGGAATTTTAGGTGCTAATGTTTACAATTAAAGCAAAAATAATTAAAGTCCAGCAAGCGGTTTGGAAAGAAATCAACCTTAAAACCATGGTAAATTTTAGGTGGTGCATTAATTTTGCCCGTCAGTGTATACAAGTTTATTTTTATATACATCATATTTTTATTTTCATTAGGGCTTCTTAATCACCAAACTTGTTCCAGTGGTGTTTCAACAACCATTGACCCAATATGGGACTTTTCACTAGACTTGGGTCCTGTCACTTTGGGTGGTAGGCAACCATCATCGTTGCATGATTGCCTTGAGAGATTTACCAGAGCCGAAGATTTGGGTTCAAGTGCAAAGATTATGTGCTCCAATTGTGGATCTAAGCAAGAATCAACTAAGCAATTCACGATGAAGACTTTACCGGTTGTTGTCAGCTTTCATTTAAAAAGGTTTCAACATTCAAAAGAGGTTAGTAATTGACACTTAACGACTGACAATCTTTGGAGTGGGGGTGATATTAGTATTCCTCTTCTTATTTTAGATGGAGAAAAAGATATCAACAGTTATATCCTTCCCAGAAATGCTGGATATGACACCATTTATGAGTCGAAATAAAAATGAGTCGCCCTTTCCCGCTGACAATAGATATTCCCTATTTGCTGTTATTAATCATTTAGGAAATTCCATTAATATGGGACACTACATAGCATTTGTAAGACAACAGCGAGATTATTGGTATAAATGTGATGACCATGTCATAACGAGGGCTAACCTTAAGGAGGTGTTAGATTCTGAAGGGTAAGCAGACGTTCATTTTATTATACATGTTACCACATTGCTTAATTTTTTTTCAGGTACCTGTTATTTTATCATAAACATGTGCTGGGCTATGAGTAAATTAGTTACTTTGTTAAATGTGATTCAATGTTGTATCATGTAGATTGTATGTTCTGTGGACTGTGACTGAGATTTTCTAATCAGGATCTTTTGATTATGTTAAAGTAAGGTTCCTATTTGTTGGGAAGTATTAGATTTTTTTTGAAATCTAAATTTTATTATGTCAAAGCTGTATGGCGGTGTCAAATTTTATATAATATTGAATATGAAAGCTTATTCTTTCGTTCGGTATAGTAGTTCGCAATCATAATGAACATGTTTCATGTATGTACGTTCGTTCGTTATGATTATTTGATCTCCGCCACCAAATTTTACAATTATGATCTTGCTTTTGAGAGACAACTAATTTTTGTGATCATTTACTACTCTTTTGCTTGATCAAGACAAAAGATGCAGACAAAAATGTGAAAACAGCTGTAAAATAATTAAAACATCTATTTTTTTGTTCTAAGTCATAAACTGGAAAATAAATTGGTCTCAAATTTTTACCATGTTACCAATCCATATTTCTTAGTAAAATATATTAATATGAATATGAAATTTTAGCAATAGTAAAAATATAATCTTAACTATTCTCACATTTTGGCTTTACTATTTTTTGTCTCGACCAGCCAAGAGTCATAACTTTTTATTCTATCGAGGGATAAGCCTCTGAACACTTTTGTTCAGGTGGCATAAACTTTATACCTCAAAAAGACTTTTATGCATCATAGAGCAAATTACAAATTACAAATTTCTTGGGTTGTTTGCTAATTTTATTTATATATTCAACTATCAACATTAGAGATAAAGCAAAAGTTTTATCTGATTATGAAATAAAAACGTGGATTACGAATACTTAGGTTCGTTTGTTCATTCACTGGAATCAGGTTTATATGTTCACGGCAAACAAAATCAGCTGAATGACAACATCTGAATCATTCCGAAAATGATTTGAGATGTTATTTAAGCTGTATTCGCATATTAAATTTGATGTAAAATTTGTCATGTCATACAGTCTTAAGATTGTCAAACTTTATAAGAATACATCCATATTAGGTTAGTAATGCTTATGGAGTAAGATCCCAGAGCCGCCAAACCTACGTCATTTTAGCAATAAAGCTAAGATTTTAAAAATAAATGTGTAATATGTAGGTAAAAACGTATTGCATACTCGCTAGCTTGAAAACAGGGTCCTTTTACAGATAATAGGTATTGAAGGTAAATAAAAAAATCTTACTCTTACGTTCATTCAGCAAAAAGTATGTAAATTCATTAAAAGTCGTCTGTGGTGTAGTGGTTGTGTTGCCCGATTCTCACGCGTGTCGTTGAAGGTTTGAATCAACTCTTTACATTTTTTTTTTACTACATTTTGTACGAGATGTATTTCGGCTCGGGAAGCAACTAAAATACCTAATACGAATATTTCTTTATACTTTGGTTGTTTTTGTATTTAAAAATTTGGGTTTTGGTACACATAAATTAGACAATAATGGGCTACTTTTAGACTAACAAGAATGAAAATATCACTTCTGGTTGAACCTGAAGTGACATCAACTTTTTTTTATTAAATGGAATGACTATATTTTTTTTATGGTTTCTCATAAAGCATAAATTTTTAAGTGCAAAATTCCAAAAAATGAGTGAGATACGAACAATTTTTTAATTTTTTCAAAATAGCCGCGCTAGATGAACGCAATGTAAGAAAATTACTAAGTATGCTATGGAAATTATTAGTAAGGTTGTATACTTGTCTGTCAAGAAGAAAATAGTTGTTTGAATTACTGATAGTTACCAGTATTTTTAGGTTTTTTCAAAAAACGGAATTTAATTTTCATTTTCATTTCCGTAGGGGTCCTATGGAAATTTTTTTAAATGGAACTGTGCTATTTTTTTTATTAATCAGAAATAATGATTCATAAACTATAATTTTTTCGCCATTAATCATTTCTTAGCAATATCCTTCATAATAATAGAAGTATTTTTAAAAAGTAAACACAAATTAAGCAAGAAATAATTTTAATAAAACGTTACAATCATGAATAAATAGAATAACAAAACTATTTAAAACCTAAATTATAATAATCCATTATAAAAATTGTTCAAACTGTTCACCATTATGATTAATACATAGAGTAGCGTGATTTATCGTTGCACGTCTAACATTCTGTAATTGTTGAGGTGTTATTTGTGCAATTTCGTGTCGAACTCTTTTTGTCCAGAACTTAGCAGTCATGTAGACTCTATTTTTCAAATGTGCCCAAATAAAAAAATCGAGTGGGGTTAAGTCAGGCGACCTTGCAGGCCATCCGACTGGACCATAGGTCCCAATCCAACAATCTGGAAATAATTGATTTAAGTAATCCCTAAAACGATAATAGCATTGTGTGGTCCAGCCTCGTCTTGTTGGAAGTAAACCTCGTCAATATTGGTATTGGGAATTTGATTAATATGTGGAACTATTATATTTTGGAGACATTCTAGATATCTTGGTCCAGTTAGAGTTCTGTCAAAAATTATTGGACCTATGATATGGTCGCCCAGTACGCCTAACCAAACATTGAAGCCAAACCGCTCCTAAAACCGCCCCTGTCTCATAATGTGAGGTTTTTCAATTGCCCAATGTCGAATGTTGTTTCGATTAAATAACCCAAGGTTTGTAAATCTCGATTCATCAGTGAAGGAAATGTTTTTCATAAAATTCTCATTTCTTAATTGGTGTAACTGTAACCAATTACAAAATATTATTCTTCGTTGATAATCATTCTCATACAAAAATTGATGCAATTGATATTTATAAGAACGATAGCCGTGTTTCTTTAAAATTTTCCTGGCTGATTCTTTGGAAACTGGTAATTCATGTTCAATTTGTCTTACCGAAATGGTTGGGTCAACATGCACTAAAGCTAATTTTTTTCTTTCTTTTTTTTTTTGAACATGGCGAGTAGTGTGGTTGACAGTAAACGGGATTCCAATATAAACTGTTTTAAGTGCTGTAAAAGCAAACAATTTATACATTATGTGTGTGTTAAGTGTTGTAATATATTTCATAAAAGCTGTCTACCGAGATATAGAAACCAAATTAAACATATAAAGAATAATAAAGTAATTTGTTGTGATGTAGAACTTGACAAAAGCAAAGAGGAAGAACTATTGAACTTGGAAAAAAGTATCAGTGATCCTATGGAGGATAGTATAATCAAAGATATAAGTAAATTGAAACAAGACAGAGATATATTTATGCAGGAGGTCTTAAAAACAGAAGAGGACATGACGGAATTAATTCATCAACAGAAAAAAACTGATATCTGATTTAAAAGAACAAATAGATATTTTACAGAAAGAAACTAAATTAAAAAGTATTTGCAAGGTAACAAAAACTGTAAGCACCCAAACAAAATATAATATATGTCAGCATGTGGGAACACAAACGACATCAAACACAAATATTAATAGTACGGGAGCACAACCCAAAACAGAACCGAATAATAATAATTCACCTGTCACTAACGATAATTTAATAGAAAATAAAACTGACATGTGAGTTAATGCATTAAATAATAAACGTGACAAAAGATTGCTGATTTTGTGCGATGAGAAAAATAAAAATATAATTCATCAAGTTACTAAGACTTTTGTAGCAAATAATTTTAGTTGTCTAATCTTCAGAAAACCAGGGGCCCAATACAATGAAGTTACAAATGATGTCAGTAATCTTGCCAAAGACTTTACTTTAAGTGATTTTATTTTAATATCAGCAGGTGCAAATGATTTTTTAAATCGGAAATATCCATCTTTCAAATATATCAGCAATATGGTGCAATCATGCCCAAATACAAATTTTATTTTTGCTGCTCTACCTCAATCTCGTTATAGTAAATACTTAAATGAAAAAATTGACAAATTTAATAGTGCGTTAAAGAATTTTGTGCATAAACTTGATTATTACAGTGAGGGTTTTATTCACTTCTTGGATACTTGTGATCTGCAAGGGGTTGTTTCTAAAATAAAAGACATAATAAATAAAAAATTTAAAGTAAATAATAACTTAAAATATATTATGCTAACAGAGGAGGAGAAGAAGAGTACATTAGCAGAAGCTATGGAAATTCCCATAGAAGGTAACATATCTGCCGAGAAACACAGTAATGTGCAAAATATTCACAATGAATCAACAGACAACTTTAAGTTTTTTCAGTTCCCAGTGTAAATATAGCCTAAACATAATTCATCAAAATATCCAGTGCTTAGCTAATAAAATATTAAATTTGGATAATGTTCTTGTTGATAAATATAATTGTGATATTCTTTTGCTTACGGAGCACTGGCAAAATAAAGACCAATTAAATAGTGTAAAGTTATGCAACTATACTTTATTAGACTGTTTTTGTCGCAACGTTCAGAAGAATGGTGGTGTTGCTGTTTACAAGAATAAAAAATTCACCTCGGATATTATTGTTCATTCTATAAATGATTTCTGTGAGGAAGGTATTTTGGAGTGTTGCTGTGTTGAACTTGTATATTATAAAATTATTATTGTGGTAATGTACAAACCTCCTTCTGGAGATTTTAACACATTTTTAAATTTATGCAACGGTTTACTGAACCATCTTTATAATACTGAAAAGTCGATAATTATTGGCGGGGATTTTAACATTAATTTTTTAAGTCATAGTATGAATTTGTCACTGTTTAAAGACCTTCTCTGTTGCTTTGATCTTCATATTACTGTTAACTCACCAACAAGAGTAACTTCGGTTTCCAGTACATGTATAGACAATTTTTTAGTCACAACAAATATTAATAATTTTGAAGTCAGTGTTGTTGATCTGTATTTACCGGATCATTTTTCTCAGTTTCTTTCCATTAAAGTAAAAAATAAATGTAAAAATGAAACCAAATATATATACCGTAGAAATTTCAGCACAGAAAATATTACACAGTTCCATGATTATTTGCAGAATGAAAATTTGCAAAATGTTCTTACCCAAAATTGCCCTAACACTGCCGTGGACAAGTTTTATGACATAATTTTGTATTATTTTGAAGCAAGTTTCCCTGTAAAGCGTTTTAATATTAATAATAGAAAACTAAATGAAAACAAATATATGACACCTGAAATAATTAGACTAAGAAACCAAGTAAACTTATACAGTGACATAGCAAAAATAGATAATAATTATAAGGGCCTTAGTACACATCTGAATAACTTATACCGTAATAAATTACAGACCACTAAACGGGAGTATCATGATCGTGAAATCTGCAATTCAAGTAACAGGACTAAAACTATGTGGAACATAATTTAAAAAATTCAGGGGTCAGGTTCAATTTCTAAAGATATATGTTTTAAAAAAGATGGCGATGAAATACCGATTGAAGATGTAGCTAATGGCTTTAATATTCATTTCACAAGCACCACAAATATAAATGCCTTGCGCGATTTTAATTTCTTAGAATCTAATGTGCCTAATTTTCATAGATCTATACATATATCTGCAGTTTCTACTACTGATGTTGAATTATTTATAGATAAACTAAAATCCTCAAATTCTAGTGGCCATGATAATATTTCTAATAATTTAATTAAAAAATGCAAATGTGTTATTAGTTATCCGTTAGCTTACATAATAAATCTCTCCATAGAGAATGGTATTTTTCCCAGCAAATTTAAAAGGACTATCGTCCATCCCCTTTATAAGAAAGGAGATCCAAATGAGTATAGCAATTACAGAGCTATTAGTTTATTATGTAGTTTTTCAAAACTTTTCGAACTCCATCTCAAAGAGCAGTTATTCAACTTTCTGCAAAAAAATAATGTGCTTTCTCCTGCTCAACATGGTTTCACTAGTAATAAAAGCACTGAGTCGGCATTATGTGATTTCCATCACCAAATTATTAAGGCGCTGGACAATAAAAAATTTGCTCTAGGTCTTTTTCTAGATTTCTCACGAGCTTTTGATATGGTAGATCACCAGTTGCTCAAAGCTAAACTCGCACGATATGGTGTTCGAGGGAAAGCTTTGGAAAAATTCTCTTCCTATCTTGACAACAGAGCTCAAACTGTAAAAATGGCCTGGAGCTGAAAGCGAGACTTGCTGCGTCAAGCAAGGAGTTCCACAGGGTTCAATTTTGGGACCACTATTGTATATTTTGTTTGCCAATGACATTATCGATTACTTGCAAAGAACATCAAATGTTCATGTCGTGTGCTACGCAGATGATACAAATGTTCTAATTACAGGAAATAACTCAACGGAAGTAAAAACAACCACTGAAATAATTTATCAGCAAATTATATGCTGGTCTTATAAGAATAATCTAAACTTAAATAAAACTAAAACCGTTTCCATACAATTTACATTAAATAACAGTTCCGAAGGCCTAACACTTTTTAATGGTACTGACCTTGAGTTAAATACTTATGATGCTAATAATTTGTTAGGTGTCACTTTTGACAAACACCTGCAATGGGCCCATCACATTGAAAATCTGTGTATAAAGCTTCGAAAAAGTGGTTTTGCTTTAAAATTTATGTCTAAGCATTGTAGCCAGGATATCCTTAAAACCCTTTATTTTGCCAATTTTCATTCTCATCTGAGGTATGGAATTGTAAACTGGGGTAATAGTACTAATGTAGCCAGGGTATTTTTACTACAAAAATATGCAATTCGTATACTGTTAAATTTGAGTTACAGAGAAACTTGTAGAGATGCTTTTAAAGTTTTAAAAATTTTGACTGTTGCTAGCCTATACATTCTGGAAGTATGTTCATATGTCCACAAACACAAATCCACTTTTTTAAATAATCAAGTTGGACATTCACATGATACTCGATCTAAACATCTCCTACTGCCTGACTGTCATAGAACTACTATGTATCAGACAAGTTTTCTGTATCAAGGGTGCAAATTCTATAATTTATTAGACGAAGATATTAAATCCTCTGATAGTATACATGTTTTTAAAGGGAAACTTAAAAAATTGTTGCTAAACAGAAACTGTTACACAGTCAATGAATTTTTTAATTAATTGTTTTTTAATATCTCCTTTTTCCATATTATTGTTTTTTTTTCCTCTTTTTAAATTCATATGACATAAATATAATCTATTTTTATAATTATTTTAGGGTCTGACTAAATCCAAAAATGTTTTATATATTTCAGCCACATTTATATTATAGTGTATTGTTTTCTATTTTTGGTACTGTTTTTTTAATTATTTATGTGACATTTTCTTCATCGACCTTATGTATACCTTTTTGGGCACATATGTTTTTATTATTATTATTATAATACATTAATTTCCGTTTCTTCATCCACAATAAATGTTTCTTCAATTTCCATATTAGGTTCAGTTCTAAATTGATGCTCCAACCGGGCGAAATAGTGTCTTGGAGGTTGTCTTCTTTCTGGATATCTCTGTCCATACAGAGTTTGTGCTCTAGTTGCATTACGTCGAGTCTCTCCGGCGTCTGGCGGAAGTTAGAGCCCACGGAAAGCGTCTGTTACACAGTCAATGAATTTTTTAATTAATTGTTTTTTAATATCTCCTTTTTCCATATTATTGTTTTTTTTTCCTCTTTTTAAATTCATATGACATAAATATAATCTATTTTTATAATTATTTTAGGGTCTGACTAAATCCAAAAATGTTTTATATATTTCAGCCACATTTATATTATAGTGTATTGTTTTCTATTTTTGGTACTGTTTTTTTAATTATTTATGTGACATTTTCTTCATCGACCTTATGTATACCTTTTTGGGCACATATGTTTTTATTATTATTATTATAATACATTAATTTCCGTTTCTTCATCCACAATAAATGTTTCTTCAATTTCCATATTAGGTTCAGTTCTAAATTGATGCTCCAACCGGGCGAAATAGTGTCTTGGAGGTTGTCTTCTTTCTGGATATCTCTGTCCATACAGAGTTTGTGCTCTAGTTGCATTACGTCGAGTCTCTCCATAAATAATGAACATGTCAACTTTTTCATCTCTTGAATATTTTTCAGCCATTTTATATTAATTTTCTTGTTTATAACTTTAATACACATGCTTCAGAAAATTAGTGAGTCAGTCAAGAATAATTCAATTGTTGCGAATGTCTGTCATTTTCATGGCTATCTGAAATTTTGGATTTAAATGTAGATAGGTACCTTATTAAAATGATTTCTTGGCGCTTACTTTTTTAAAAATATTTCTATTATTACGAAGGATATCGTTAAGAAATGATTAACGGCGAAAAATTAGAGTATGAATCATTATTTCTGATTAATAAAACAAAATAGCACAGTTTCATTAAACAAATGAAAATTAAATTCTGTTTTTTGAAAAAATCTAAAAATACTGCTACCTATCAGTAATTCAAACAACTATTTTCTTCTTTACAGACAAGTCTACAACCTTATTAATAATTTCCATAGCTTACTTAGTAATTTTCTTACATCGCATTCATCTGACCATTTTGAAAAAATCAAAAAGTTCTTCGTATTACCAAAAAAATGTAGTCATTTCATTCCATTTGATGTCACTTCCAGTTGAACCGGAAGTGATATTTTCATTCCTGTTAGTCTAAAAGTAGCCCATTGTCTAGTTCATGTATACCAAAAACCAAATTTTTAAATACAAAAACAACCAAAATATTGGGGGCATACATTGACTCCGGCCACCGGGTAGAGTAAGATTCCAGAGCCTCCAGACCTATGTCATTTTTGCAAAGCTAAGATTTTCAAATAACGGTTACTGAAGGTGAATAAAAATCTTAATTACTCTTTTACATTATAGTAGCATAGCTGGTTTTTATTATGTTTTACACAATATTATTAAGAACCAGCAGACGCTTTCCATATGGGCCGTAACTTCCGCCAGATGCTATAAATCTGGAGGAAAAATTGGGGCACCTACATTTTAGTAGCAAGCCTGAATTTTATATTATTTGGAGGAGTATTTTAAAACCTTTTGTAAGTGGCCAGAATACGAAGGGTCTAACGCCACCACACCCCCACCCCCCCACACACGATGAAAGGTCCGCTGTGAGTGTGATCGTTAGGGAATTATGCATCTATATGAGTGCGAGTGAGAGCATTAGGCTTTATTAGACAGATTCATGAAATTTAATTGTCATGATGGAATTTTTAAATAATTCAATATTTTAATGCTTAATTAAAAAATAGTCACCCAAATAATATATATATAAAATTATAACGTAGGCACGCCAAGTTTTTCTCCGGCGTCTGGCGGAAGTTAGAGCCCACGGAAAGCGTCTGGCAGTAATAAATGTTGGTTCTTAATAATATTGTGTAAAATATATATAAAAACCAGCTATGCTACTTTAACGTAAAAGAGTAATTAAGATTTTTATTCCCCTTCAGTACCTGTTATCTGAAAATCTTAGCTTTGCTAAAATGACGTAGGTCTGGAGGCTCTGCGATCTTACTCTATAAAGAAATATTCGTATTAGGTATTTTAGTTGCTTATCGAGCCGAAATACATCTCGTACAAAATGTAGTAAAAACACTCTAAAGAGTTGATTCGAACCTTCAGCCACACACGTGACATTCAGGCAACACAACCACTACACCACGGACGACTTTTAATGAACTTACATACTTTTTTGCTATATGAACGTAAGAGTAAAATTTTTTATTTACTTTCAATACCTATTATCTGTAAAAGGGTGCCGCTTTCAAACTAGCGAGTATGCAATACATTTTTATCTACATATTACACATTTATTGTGAAGATCTTAGCTTTGCTAAAATGACGCAGGTCTGGCGGCTCTGGGATCTTGAACTATTAAAGATATCAGGTTGTAACTCATTATTTCAAGAATGTTAATATAAGCTTCTTTAAACTTATACTCCAAAATATATATCATGTATAAATAATTAATCTAAGTATTATCTAAATGTTGATTGTGACATATTCTTAATTTTTCTTTTTACTTGGGATTTTCTCCAACATGTGTTTTAAAAGTAGAAATGGAAGAATCTACAAAATAATCTTGGTAATTTTGGTACTAGTTTTTATTTTTAGAACACAATTGATATATTGTGTAGTAGAAGATCCCAAAAAAAATATTTTATTATCTCTGTGTGAACTTTTTACATTAATTTTTAATATTTACATTGAAAAGTGATTTATTTTAAATTGTGATGTTGTAAAATAAGTATTGATTTTATTCTACTTTATGTAATTGCTGCCTTTATAATATATATTTTTTTTATGATTTCATTAATTAAATTGAAATGTTTTAAATACGGACTTTTATTTTCATATTGTATTTGTAGAGTTAATTATACCAAGTTTTATTGATATAGCTTTTCTCATCTAAATTTGAATTGGCAATATTAATCTTCTGCATCAACATTGTTGCTATACAGCTGGTGGCAGAAATTTTCATATGATTTTATTGTGTGAGTGACGTTGAAAAGTGTAAAGACGTCATAATAAAAGGCCTGAAAAACCATTTCAGTCAGTATGGCATTGCTGAGTTTTTAAATTAACAGTTAATTAAGAATGCTCCTATATAATGTTATTATGTCAGCCACACTTGTTTTAAATATTCCAGTGGTGGTTGGTTAATTTTATAGGGGGGCACACATTTGACATTGTGAAATAGTATATTAAAATTAACTTACAAGAGAACCATTCACCATATTCTTTGATCTCAAAATCGTGTACTGCATAAAAAATAAGCCAGAAATTGGAAATCTGTCCTCCCACTTTAAGATTTAGTACATACACATACACACACAAACAAAAACATTTTATTTATACATAAAATCCATTCTACATTCCTTACTAGCCGCTGAAATGTCTATCACTTTATTGTCAAGGTCAGGAATTAACTGAATCATATTTTTTTCAATTGATAACATCAAAAGTGTATTAAGCCTTTCTTGGCCTATAGTGTTCCTTAGAAATAATTTTATATTTATATATTATTATAATAATAATTTTATTCAGCACTTGTAAATACAGTATGTATATATGGTAAGTCAGTGTTAGAAATATAACAATAATATAAATAAATAATTGTATTAAATTAGAAGTAAATTAACAGTCAATAAAAATGATTTAGCATAGAATAAAGTAAAACACGAGTCAATAAAAGAAATATATAAATAAAACAAATAAAGCTAATAACATAGATAAGTATAAGAACGGCTACTTAACAACAAACAACAAAAAATGTAAAATATGAGTCGATAAAAGAAGTAAATAAATAAAACAAATAAAGCTAATAACAGACAAATGGTAAAAAAGAAACTTAAACATGTATTATAAATCATGATTTAGGAATTCCGAAATAGTATAGTAGCCATTTTGAAGAAGTATGTTTTTTATAGTGACTTTATATTTTGAGGTCATGTTCTGTATATTTATAGGCAATTTATTGTAAAATGATATAAAGTTATGTCGAGGCAAGAATTCAAGCGATGCACGTCACAGATCGATTCTATAAATAAGACAATTAAACTGTACCTATGTCTGAAAAAAGCTTAATAACTGGGTGTCAAGAATTACTCTTTTTAACATAATTAATGATTAAAAATTATGTTAGTATTAACATTTCTTTAATGAGATCACTCGTGACGTGCATCGCTTGAATTCTTGCCTCGACTTTATATTGGACTGACTCTTTAAATTTAGACATAGGTGTAGTACAATACTTAAAATTTTGCACGTCTGAGATAAGCCTTCCTCTAAATTATTTTTATTAATAAATGTCAGAAGAGGTAAAACACCATTGCAGCACATATCATCCCTGCCATAAATAACTTTCAATTCAGTTCTTAATTTCTCTTTGTCTATTAAACCATTATAAGCTTCTACAGTCTCTGTTTTTTATTGACCTTTTCATTATGAGCTCGTATATTTTCGATATAAGCACTATCCAACTGTTTACGAATGTCACATTTACCTAAAACTTCATATCCACTAAATTATATAAATGAGTTGCACTCTTCGGATATTTCGTTGCTCTTTCCTGTAAATGTTGTAAATCGTGTACTCCTTCCTGAATCCACGGTGAAGACTGCAAATTGTTGCTTAAAAGACAAACAAAACAGAACAGCTTATTTTGCTCAGTTATATTAACTTTATCCCCGTAGCTCAGCAGTCTGTTACTTAAAATGTAAGACACTGAATTCATTTTTAAATGTCTTATGTGTGCCTAAACGAAAGGAAATAAACAAATAACAAAACACAGAACTCGCGATTCAAGCAACGCAGGCAAACATAAATATCAACTGATTAAGCATATAACAGAGATACGATTCTACAATAAGTGAAGTGTACACAAGTGAACTGTGCCCGCATTAGAGGATAAGGCGCGTGTCGTTGCCATAGCAACGTCGTAAATAAAATCTAGCCAGATCTGCCACATGCAGAAACATGATGCGGTCTCTGTACACAACTGATGTGGTGCACTTTGGGAAGTAGATATTGGCAAACTCAAGTTGTAAAGTAGCGTCAGAAATTAGTTTTGTGGTTTATTATGTTGACAAAAATGTTGAAATGGATAAAAATAAATAGAAATTGAGTTCAAGCTGAGACACGGTAAAAGTCACAGCTCCTTGGACATAAAACAGTGTTACTGTAGTTTAATTAAAAAGAAAAGTACAAAATGGCTGAAATATCATCCGAAGAAGATCTTGATATGGAACGGTTGATGATCCAATATAAAAAGGGGAAAAAAATAAGAATACAAGATGACACTTTAAGTACAGAAGAAATCGAAAAAATAATAGGCTCCTGCTCACAATCAGAACAAGCTAAACAAAAAAGACCACCAACAAAAAACCCACATGAAAACACAGCTAGTATAGACAAAAACTCAACAAGAAGTTGTTCCACAAAAAATTATTCTTTTAAAATGAAAGAAATTGTAAATAAAAACTATGCCACATTGTTTTATATCAACACTAGTGAAAACATAAATAGATTAGATATGGTAAACATTTGGGAAGCCGAGAGTTCCAGTCCTGAGGATGTAATACTAAAAACATCAAGAGGATACCTGTTGAAATCAAACATAGACAAATATAAACTGTTAGCAAAATTAGCCAAATTAACTGAAAATAGAAAAATAATTAGCTACAAAGAAACTTCAAACAAGACTAAAATAACAAAAACAGTTCCCGAATCTTCATATTCTCTGTAGAACAATACATTGACGACAAAGCAATAAGCGATTTTCTAAAATTGCAAAATATAAAACATAGGTATTGCAAAAGAATTGTATCGCGTACAACCAATAAACCAACTATGCTTATATGCATTATAACCGGGTGCCATACATCCTTTGAATATCTGCTAAAACATTCGAGGAAGCTGTGTGTCACCACTAAAATGCGAAAAATGTAATGGAAACCATCACACCTCGAAGTGCAAAACAGATTTACCACTCAAATGTCAAGCTTGTGGAGGTGAAGACCATAAAGCATGGTCCAAACAAATGCCCCAAACGACCTTTCAAACCCATCGAGGGCATACCTAATGCCTCAATAAAACCTCTCAATAAGAAAAGTTATGAAATGGACGGAAAAAAAACGAATAACAACAAAATACATTCTAAAATAACCAATACACAACCTAATTCTTAACACATACATAACCAAAATAAACAAACCCAAATATACCAATTGTGAAGAACTCTTACAAAAGCTGAAAAAAGGTACATCCTACTGTACAACATAGATACCACGGCAGTTTTTTCTGGTAATCACATGTATATCCTTATGTTTGATTTGGACAACCCAACAAGTTCATCACCCACTGAACCACTCCATGGAGAACAAAGAGATTCCATTCATGCCACTAGTTAATATAATTTATAACAACATAAATAGTTTCACCAGCAAGAAAGATTTGCTCTACAATTATGTGGAAAACAACAACATAAACTGCATAATGTTAGTAGAAACAAAAACCAGAGAAAACTACAGCATTTCATACAGAAATTGGGCTACAATTCAGCAACATGGAAATTTGTTAACCAATCATATCATCGAGGAGGAAACCTAATACAAACACATCCAAGTCTGAAAATGGGAAAAGCCAATGCGCCGAAAATCAATAATTTAACGAATGTATACATTTTACAATTCCTTTTTCGGAGGAACACTTGCACATTTTTTTGGTGTACATACATCCCAATTCAAAAATAGAAGAAAGCGTGTTCATTAAGGCCTCCTTGTACAAGTATGCCATATTATTATAGGGGATTTTAACATCAATTGCAGCAAACAAAAGTGTTTAAAAATTTTTTTAGACAACAGTGAGTTTGAGAAAATTGATACACCACCTACTTTTCTAATGCCAAATAACCAAGATACAACTCCAGATGTGATCCTGCATACAAGGAATATAAAGAACAATTTTAAGAAAATCGAGCTAACACCCGACGTAGGTTCAGACCACTTGGCAATGAAAATTATTTTTGACACAAATGAACCTCCATCTGTTCACCAAGAGAAATTTACAACTACAAGAAATGTAACATTGATAATATAAATATGGAGATATGCCGTTATATAGAAAACAAAGAAGACAGTGTCGAAAGTATAGAAGATAATAACACAGTTCAATACAAAAATAAAAGACGCAATACAAACAAATACTCCAACCATTAAAACAAAATTCTATTCCCATCAGCTTCCACCATTCATAATTAAAATGATCAAAATTAAAAGAAAAATGTTACGTGAATATTATGCGAATCCAGATCCTGATATAAAACGCAAAATAAATGAATATAACAAAATAGTTCATGAAATGATAATCCAGTATAAATCACATTTTTGGTTGCAGACGTGTCAGGAAATCAAGGAATCAAAAGGACGGCTTTTCTATCAAAAAATAAAAAAATAATCTAAATACAAGTCTAAACACAATATTCCAGAAATCGAAGAAAATGGGCAAATATTTAATACTGATACCGACAAAGCCAATAAATTTGTAAACCATTATGAACAACAATTTGCAGAAACCCAAAAGCCCACGTTTGATCAGAATAATTATGATAAAGTTAACAGTTGGTACCGTAACTATTTTAATACAAATGTTCCAGCCAACTTAATAGAAATCGAAGAAGAAGAGTATTTCTCTATTTTACACAAACAAAAAAATACATCGCCAGGAGTTGATGGAATACCATGGTCTGTAATTAAACAATTAGATTATCGAATTCATTGCTACATTTTAAAAATATTTCCCGAAGATTGGAAGAGGAGAGATAATAAACATACCAAAGCCCAATACCAATCATAAAAAAATTTACAATTATCGACCAATTACTTTACTTCCAGTACTAGGAAAACTATTTGAGAAAATTTTAAGGAACATATTATATAACAAGATCAAGGATATTATTCCTAACCACCATTTTGGGTTCAAAGAAAAGTGTGCACCCATTCATCCCCTGACAATTCTCACTTCAAACGTCCAGCTGCAAAGCATGAAAATTTAAAATCTACAGCAATATTTCTTGACATCACAAAGGCTTTTGATAGTATCTGGTACAAAGGACTACTTTACAAACTAAAAAAAGTCGACATTCCAGATTACTTAATTCACCTTCTAAAACACTATCTGGAAAATAGACCCCTACGTGTGAGGGTATAGGCACTGCCACATCCAATTCACAACTGAGCAAGGGGTCCCTCAAGGGTCACCGCTTTCGCCTCTACTGTACAACTTATATACATATGACATTTCTACGCTCCAAAATCCATCAGAGGACGCAACATATTTACTACAATTTGCCGATGACACGGCATTGCTAGGGCATGACAAAACTTTACAACAGCTAATTCTAAAAGTGCAGGCAAAATGGAAGAAGTTCAAAGTTGGTTCAACAAGTGGCGCCTTCTTATTAATCCAAACAAATCTCAATTCATTATATTTAATCATTGTTCCTCCCCATCCTCCCCTAAAATAAACATTGCAAACGAACAAATAAAACCATCACCCTCAGCAAAATATTTAGGAATTACTTTGGACCAAAAACTGAATTTCAACCAACACTCAGGATTAATTAAAACAAAAACCAAGAACCGAGCTAAACATTTTAAATCCCTTACATATAAAAACGAAGGAATATCGATCAAAACAGCCACAAAAATCTATAAATCCATATGTCGACCTATTCTAGAATATGGATATATCTTATATATTAATTGTCAAAGACCTGCCCTAAACAATCTAAAAGTAGCCAAAACCTCTTCACTTCGAATTATAACCAAGATTCGTCACCCCGACAACCACCTTCACAACCCACCTAACAACTTGCTGTATGAGAGAACCGGTGTAACTTCAATAATTAGCAGACTTCAAATGTTGACAAACAAATTTGCAAATCAACCACACAATATGCGAATATTAAGGGGCACTTTGCCAATCAAGAGACCCCAATAGAAGATCGAGATTTAAACTCCCCAAGATGACATTGATGGAAAAAATATCCACACAAATTCAAAACTAATACTATGATCAATCTATATCCACATATCAGTTTTCAAAATAGCAACAAGATGCAAATATAAACTATTATTATTGAGTTATATTTCACTTATTATATATTTTTTTTCTCATAAACTATGTTCACTATTAATATAACAAAAAAATAAAATGTTAATACAGTAACTTAATTGCAATAACAGGCTGAAGGACTCCGGTCGATAGCTATTTGGGTACTTATTTATCCATTATTGTATATTTATTTATCCAACAAAGAACGTTTATTTCTTATTATTTAAATAGAAATTAACTAGCTAGCTGAATTAGCTTTGGGGGCACGTGCTCATGTGCCCTTAGGAGCAGCTACCACTGAAATATATGTTTTTTATAATTATTTCCTTTTATTTTAAATAATTCTGTAGGAATTCAAAATATTGGAGTAAATATATCCGTAAGTAAATAAGTTTCAAACAGATTTCTGACCTTCCAAATGCCACATACTATTGCGGCTGAAAATAAGTAATCGACTGATTTTCCCATTGTAAATATGGTTCTCACCAGTAACACCATCACTAATAATATATTTACTGTTATATTATTTTTATTAGTGTCAATGTCATTGTGATACCCACCAATGATTTCTTGTCAAAATAATTTAATTGACATAAAAATCCCTATTTACAGCGGACTTTTTTTGCAACTGTAGTAGTGACATTGAGTTCAGACGCTTCGTTTTTGATATTGCTATAAGAAACTCAGCAGCAACCAAGCTCGGTAGCTGCTCTAATCTGTCAGTTATATCAATACCTTCATCCCATATTGTTGCCAGCTACAATAAAATCATATACCCGTATTGCCACCACCTCCCTAGCTAATGTGTTAAGTGCAGAACAATAAAATATAACTAAACTTCAAGGGATACTCCATTTCGAGTGTAACTATGCCAAGAGCCGGTTTGTCACTTTTGGGTGAAGTTTCTACTTGGAAATGGGAGAGGGTAATAATAGCGCATTATAGATGAAAATCCTTTAATCAGGATGCTCGGAAGTAACTTTAAATATATATAGCTATTTTTATATATTTATAGCCACTCCCCACGCCCGTGGGGTGAGTGACTACCGGGTCCGCGAATCGTGTGCCCTGAGTAGACGTAATGAACCGAGGATGACAGCCTTCTGCATTCTGCCGGCTAAGATCTCTGCCGAATCTCGGCATGCCGGTATGATCTTTAGTTCTGAAAGCAGCGTCTGTCTCATTCCACCGAGGGCTCCTATAATCAGTACCACTATTTTAACAGAATGGCCTGGATAAAGCCTGCGGAGTTCGAAGAGCAAATCTCGATATTTTGTCCGTTTCTCCTCCTCTTTCAAGACAATGTTGCTCTCAGCGGGAGCTGAGAATTCCACGACATACATTGTCTTGAGTTGGTGGTCGAGGAGTACTATGTCAGGCTTGTTGGCTTGTATTTGCCTGACGGAGGGAAACGAGTAATTCCAATAAATTAGGCACTTCTCATTCCCCACAACGGACTCAATATCCCCCGGAACGTAAGGCAGCACTGGTGTTTCGTCTATCCCATACGAGTGCCTTAGATGATAGTAAAGCACTCGTAATGCTGCGTTGTGTCTATGAATATAGGCCGAGACTGCGTATGTCGGGCAAGCCGACAGTAAGTGCATTACAGTCTCCGGCGCCCTGCGGCAGGCCCTGCAGCTGACATCAGGGACCTCCATACCCATGACACGACGTCGATAGACGAGAGTGTTAAATACACCATCCTGGCAAGCCATTATGAATCCCTCGGTCTCAGACTTCAGCCCAGCTGACCTTAAGAAAGCGAAGGTCAGCCTTTCGGATAAGCCGAGGTCTTCTATATTTCTATAGAAGATCCCGTGCAATGGCTTATCCTTATGGAGCTGCAGAAGGATGCTGTGTTCTGCAGCTCTAATGTGGGCTTTTAGTCGAACGGGTTCCAACTCGGTGACAGAGTCGGGGTTTACCCGCTCGACGTCGAAGATGAGACCAAGTTCATCGGCTGCTCTCCGTGCTGCCTTAAAGAGAAAAGCTCCTACCTCTGCATTTTCATGGTCTCGGACCATGCAGAGGAGGGGATCCGAACTCCTGATGACCTTACATGCTCCCTCCAGAACCATCCTGCTATGGAGACTCTCTAAGCTCAAGAGTCCACGGCCTCCCCGATGTCGTGGGAGATATAACCGTGGAACGGACGATTTAGGATGCAAGCTCCTATTGAGATGCATCTTCTTGCGGGTTACTACATCGAGTTGACGCAGCTCTTCTCTAGTCCACTTCACTACTCCGAAAGAGTAGAGAAGGATCGGAACGGCAAGCATATTTGTAGCAGACACCTTGTTCTTCCCCGACAGTTCTGAAGACCAGATCTGTCGGAGTAGGTGCTGATACTTGCCGCGGAGAGCGTTTTTCACTACACTCACTTCTTGGGTGCAGCGTTGCTCGACACCCAAGTAAGTGTACGACTCTCCGGCATCTAGATGGTGTAAGATGCTTCCGTCCACGAGCTGCGCGTCCTCTCTATAGTCACCGCATCGTCCTCTCTTGAGATGGATCAGTGCGCATTTGTCCAACCCGAACTGCATACCGACAGCCTGCGTATACTCCTGTACCACCCTAAGGGACTGTTGGAGATCCCTCTCTCCAGAGGCATAAAGTTTAAGGTCGTCCATATAAAATAGATGGGTGACCTTATGCCTCCTGTCGCCGGGGGTACCGCAGTTGTAGCCACGGGTTTTCCGGAGCGAGACGGATAATGGCAGTAGTGAGATGCAAAACAGAAGGGGGCTGAGGGAATCTCCCTGAAATACTCCTCTTCTGAATGTTACCGACTCTGTTTGGACTCTATCGTTACCCGATGTTATGGTAAAGCGAGTCCTCCAGAGCGGCATCAGTTCTTCAATACATCTCACTACGGGACCGGGTACCACAAGACATCGGAGCAAGTGAACAATGAGCTCACGAGATGTCATGTCGAATGCCTTGCGGTAGTCGATCCAGGCCATAGAGAGGTTCCGCTTATACTGCATGGAGTCCTGCGTGACACATCTGTCAATCAACAGGTTCTCCTTGCAGCCAGCGACACCTCTCTTCGACCCTCGTTGCTCATATATCCGTTCGTAAACCGGTTCAACTGCGTGGAGCACCCGCATGTACAAAATGCGTGTAAACACCTTGTAACATGCGTTTAGACAGGTTATCGGTCTGTAATTCTTTGGGTTGGACAAATCTCCGTTCTTGGGGATCAGCACTGTCCGCCCCTCAACAACCCAAGAAGGGATTTGCTGCTCCCCATTTAACCAGGAATTAAAAATTCTGGCCAAATGGTGGTGGGTGCTCGATAACTTTTTCCACCAAAAGTTATTTATCCCATCGGGACCTGGAGCAGCAAAGTTCTTAGAGCCATCAAGAGCCCTACGAACCTCTTCTGGGGTTATTGGTTCGCACACTTCCTGTGGTTGCTGAAGCCTTTGACAAAAGGCTTCAAAGTGTGCAAGGGCCGGAGAATCTCGGTTGAGTGGAAGCCTCTCCTCGTACAGCGTTTTCCAGAAGTTCTCCACCTGATCTGCAGTCGGCGGATTGTCTACAACACGCGGAGGCGGTTGGAAAAGGCGCGAGGGCTTCTCGCGGAACAGTTTATTTTCCGCAAGCCCCCTCGCCCGCCTCACTAATGACTTTTTGCAAGTCACTAGCATCCGTATCCTGTCGAGACAGTGCTGTTTGGTGGTTCGCAGCACTGCCTCATTGAGTGTGTGATGGACGCGTCTTAAGTTGGCGGCTAATCGACGCACTTTAGGCGTGAACGGCCTGTTGGCCGCCATATAGTCCATCACACATTGGATACGGGATGCGTGTTGCCTCGCCGACTGGATCTTGGCTTCCATCTTTTGTATGCGCCGCTGCGCTCTCTCCTGTGGGGAAGAGGTATTTCGCCTCTCCACCTGAGACGAGCGTTGAGCAGCGGCATACACGGCACAATTTATGTGCCAGATGTCAGCCTCTTCTGGTAGCGCTGTACGAAGTTCAGCGTCCACTCTGGCCAGGTCTTGTGGCCCGGGGGTTTTCAGACGGTGTAACCCCCTTCTGGTACTGAGGCCCTCTGGTATTGGCGGAACGAGGAGAGCCACGTCCTCAACCGGTGAATGTGGCGGCTCTTCGGCCACCTCATTCACCGGCCCAGGAGCAGCCCTCACGTAGCCCCTACTACGAAGGTGGGATACATAGTCACGCAGATTTTGTGGCGTGAAGGCGCTATGCTCTGGTAGCCTCTCACACCACAGAGCATGCATCCGCGCCATGTACTCCCTCCGCGCGGGCTCACTGCTTTCATAACAATGCAGAAGCTCATCCCTCAGTTCATCTGTCCACTCAAAGCGTCCTTGTTCATTGCGTACGTCGTCAACGGGCGGTCTATCCGGTTGGGCCCCACCACCTTGCCCTTGACCCCTATCCGAACGGGGTCGATCGTGGGGGCCCAGTCTTCGGCCTGCCGGAACCAAAGGTTAGAGCCTGTGGGTGGTTAGCCCTGCAGGCCCACGACCGACACCAGAGGGGAAGATGCTTTCCCCTCCCGGGTGCACTAGGGCTGCCGGTTCGGTTTTGCACCCCTAGCTGGAGTAAGTGGTGGCGCTACTCACCAAAGGCTTAATAGATGGAAGTTAGCCCCTCCTGCTTATCTATATCTATTATTTTTTTTTTTTTTTTTTTTTTTACAAAAAACCAGTCACCCTACTCTGTGGCTCCGACCCTCACAGAGGGGAGCTGGTAATACCAATAGCCACTCCCCACGCCCGTGGGGTGAGTGACTACCGGGTCCGCGAATCGTGTGCCCTGAGTAGACGTAATGAACCGAGGATGACAGCCTTCTGCATTCTGCCGGCTAAGATCTCTGCCGAATCTCGGCATGCCGGTATGATCTTTAGTTCTGAAAGCAGCGTCTGTCTCATTCCACCGAGGGCTCCTATAATCAGTACCACTATTTTAACAGAATGGCCTGGATAAAGCCTGCGGAGTTCGAAGAGCAAATCTCGATATTTTGTCCGTTTTTCCTCCTCTTTCAAGACAATGTTGCTCTCAGCGGGAGCTGAGAATTCCACGACATACATTGTCTTGAGTTGGTGGTCGAGGAGTACTATGTCAGGCTTGTTGGCTTGTATTTGCCTGACGGTGGGAAACGAGTAGTTCCAATAAATTAGGCACTTCTCATTCCCCACAACGGACTCAATATCCCCCGGAACGTAAGGCAGCACTGGTGTTTCGTCTATCCCATACGAGTGCCTTAGATGATAGTAAAGCACTCGTAATGCTGCGTTGTGTCTATGAATATAGGCCGAGACTGCGTAAGTCGGGCAAGCCGACAGTAAGTGCATTACAGTCTCCGGCGCCCTGCGGCAGGCCCTGCAGCTGACATCAGGGACCTCCATACCCATGACACGACGTCGATAGACGAGAGTGTTAAATACACCATCCTGGCAAGCCATTATGAATCCCTCGGTCTCAGACTTCAGCCCAGCTGACCTTAAGAAGGCGAAGGTCAGCCTTTCGGATAAGCCGAGGTCTTCTATATTTTTATAGAAGATCCCGTGCAATGGCTTATCCTTATGGAGCTGCAGAAGGATGTTGTGTTCTGCAGCTCTAATGTGGGCTTTTAGTCGAACGGGTTCCAACTCGGTGACAGAGTCGGGGTTTACCCGCTCGACGTCGAAGATGAGACCAAGTTCATCGGCTGCTCTGCGTGCTGCCTTAAAGAGAAAAGCTCCTACCTCTGCATTTTCATGGTCTCGGACCATGCAGAGGAGGGGATCCGAACTCCTGATGACCTTACATGCTCCCTCCAGAACCATCCTGCTATGGAGACTCTCCAAGCTCAAGAGTCCACGGCCTCCCCGATGTCGTGGGAGATATAACCGTGGAACGGTTTTTTTTTTTTTTTTTTTTTTTTTTTTTTTTTTTTTTTTTTTTTTGTTACAAAAAACCAGTCACCTTACTCTGTGGCTCCGACCCTCACAGAGGGGAGCTGGTAATACCAGTAGCCACTCCCCACGCCCGTGGGATGAGTGACTACCGGGTCCGTGAATCGTGTGCCCTGAGTAGACGTAATGAACCGAGGATGACAGCCTTCTGCATTCTGCCGGCTAAGATCTCTGCCGAATCTCGGCATGCCGGTATGATCTTTAATTCTGAAAGCAGCGTCTGTCTCATTCCACCGAGGGCTCCTATAATCAGTACCACTATTTTAACAGAATGGCCTGGATAAAGCCTGCGGAGTTCGAAGAGCAAATCTCGATATTTTGTCCGTTTTTCCTCCTCTTTCAAGACAATGTTGCTCTCAGCGGGAGCCGAGAATTCCACGACATACATTGTCTTGAGTTGGTGGTCGAGGAGTACTATGTCAGGCTTGTTGGCTTGTATTTGCCTGACGGTGGGAAACGAGTAGTTCCAATAAATTAGGCACTTCTCATTCCCCACAACGGACTCAATATCCCCCGGAACGTAAGGCAGCACTGGTGTTTCGTCTATCCCATACGAGTGCCTTAGATGATAGTAAAGCACTCGTAATGCTGCGTTGTGTCTATGAATATAGGCCGAGACTGCGTATGTCGGGCAAGCCGACAGTAAGTGCATTACAGTCTCCGGCGCCCTGCGGCAGGCCCTGCAGCTGATATCAGGGACCTCCATACCCATGACACGACGTCGATAGACGAGAGTGTTAAATACACCATCCTGGCAAGCCATTATGAATCCCTCGGTCTCAGACTTCAGCCCAGCTGACCTTAAGAAGGCGAAGGTCAGCCTTTCGGATAAGCCGAGGTCTTCTATATTTTTATAGAAGACCCCGTGCAATGGCTTATCCTTATGTAGCTGCAGAAGGATGTTGTGTTCTGCAGCTCTAATGTGGGCTTTTAGTCGAACGGGTTCCAACTCGGTGACAGAGTCGGGGTTTACCCGCTCGACGTCGAAGATGAGACCAAGTTCATCGGCTGCTCTCCGTGCTGCCTTAAAGAGAAAAGCTCCTACCTCTGCATTTTCATGGTCTCGGACCATGCAGAGGAGGGGATCCGAACTCCTGATGACCTTACATGCTCCATCCAGAACCATCCTGCTATGGAGACTCTCCAAGCTCAAGAGTCCACGGCCTCCCCGATGTCGTGGGAGATATAACCGTGGAACGGACGATTTAGGATGCAAGCTCCTATTGAGATGCATCTTCTTGCGAGTTACTACATCGAGTTGACGCAGCTCTTCTCTAGTCCACTTCACTACTCCGAAAGAGTAGAGAAGGACCGGAACGGCAAGCATATTTGTAGCAGACACCTTGTTCTTCCCCGACAGTTCTGAAGACCAGATCTGTCGGAGTAGGTGCTGATACTTGCCGCGGAGAGCGTTTTTCACTACACTCACTTCTTGGGTGGAGCGTTGCTCGACACCCAAGTAAGTGTACGACTCTCCGGCATCTAGATGGTGTAAGATGCTTCCGTCCACGAGCTGCGCGTCCTCTCCATAGTCACCGCATCGTCCTCTCTTGAGATGGATCAGTGCGCATTTGTCCAACCCGAACTGCATACCGACAGCCTGCGTGTACTCCTGTACCACCCTAAGGGACTGTTGGAGATCCCTCTCTCCAGAGGCATAAAGTTTAAGGTCATCCATATAAAATAGATGGGTGACCTTATGCCTCCTGTCGCCGGGGGTACCGCAGTTGTAGCCACGGGTTTTCCGGAGCGAGACGGATAATGGCAGTAGTGAGATGCAAAACAGAAGGGGGCTGAGGGAATCTCCCTGAAATACTCCTCTTCTGAATGTCACCGACTCTGTTTGGACTCTATCGTTACCCGATGTTATGGTAAAGCGAGTCCTCCAGAGCGGCATCAGTTCTTCAATACATCTCACTACGGGACCGGGTACCACAAGACATCGGAGCAAGTGAACAATGAGCTCATGTGATGTCATGTCAAATGCCTTGCGGTAGTCGATCCAGGCCATAGAGAGGTTCCGCTTATACTGCATGGAGTCCTGCGTGATACATCTATCGATCAGCAGGTTCTCCTTGCAGCCAGCGACACCTCTCTTCGACCCTCGTTGCTCATATATCCGTTCGTAAACCGGTTCGACTGCGCGGAGCACCCGCATGTACAAAATGCGTGTAAACACCTTGTAACATGCGTTTAGACAGGTTATCGGTCTGTAGTTCTTTGGGTTGGACAAATCTCCGTTCTTGGGGATCAGCACTGTCCGCCCCTCAACAACCCAAGAAGGGATTTGCTGCTCCCCATTTAACCAGGAATTAAAAATTCTGGCCAAATGGTGGTGGGTGCTCGATAACTTTTTCCACCAAAAGTTATTTATCCCATCGGGACCTGGAGCAGCAAAGTTCTTAGAGCCCTCAAGAGCCCTACGAACCTCTTCTGGGGTTATTGGTTCGCACACTTCCTGTGGTTGCTGAAGCCTTTGACAAAAGGCTTCAAAGTGTGCAAGGGCAGGAGAATCTCGGTTGAGTGGAAGCCTCTCCTCGTATAGCGTTTTCCAGAAGTTCTCCACCTGATCTGCAGTCGGCGGATTGTCTACAACACGCGGAGGCGGTTGGAAAAGGCGCGAGGGCTTCTCGCGGAACAGTTTATTTTCCGCAAGCCCTCTCGCCCGCCTCACTAGTGATTTTTTACAAGTCACTAGCATCCGTATCCTGTCGAGACAGTGCTGTTTGGTGGTTCGCAGCACTGCCTCATTGAGTGTGTGATGGACGCGTCTTAGGTTGGCGGCTAATCGACGCACTTTAGGCGTGAACGGCCTGTTGGCCGCCATATAGTCCATCACACATTGGATACGGGATGCGTGTTGCCTCGCCGACCGGATCTTGGCTTCCATCTTTTGTATGCGCCGCTGCGCTCTCTCCTGTGGGGAAGAGGTATTTCGCCTCTCCACCTGAGAAGAGCGTTGAGCAGCGGCATACACGGCACAATTTATGTGCCAGATGTCAGCCTCTTCTGGTAGCGCTGTACGAAGTTCAGCGTCCACTCTGGCCAGGTCTTGTGGCCCGGGGGTTTTCAGATGGTGTAACCCCCTTCTGGTACTGAGGCCCTCTGGTATTGGCGGAACGAGGAGTGCTACGTCCTCAACCGGTGATTGTGGCGGCTCTTCGGCCACCTCATTCACCGGTCCAGGAGCAGCCCTCACGTAGCCCCTACTACGAAGGTGGGATACATAGTCACGCAGATTTTGTGGCGTGAAGGCGCTATGCTCTGGTAGCCTCTCACACCACAGAGCATGCATCCGCGCCATGTATCCCCTCCGCGCGGGCTCACTGCTTTCATAGCAATGCAGAAGTTCATCTCTCAGTTCATCTGTCCACTCAAAGCGTCCTTGGACATTGCCAATTTCGTCAACGGGCGGTCCGTCCGGTTGGGCCCCACCACCTTACCCTTGACCCCTATCCGCACGGGGTCGATCGTGGGGGCCCTGTCTTCGGCCTGCCGGAACCAAAGTTTAGGGTCTGTGGGTGGTTAGCCCAGCAGACCCACGACCGACACCAGAGGGGAAGACGCTTTCCCCTCCCGGGTGCACTAGGGCTGCCGGTTCGGTTTTGCACCCCAGCTGGAGTAAGTGGTGGCGCTACTCACCAAAGGCTTGATAGATGGAAGTCAGCCCCTCCTGCTATTCGGTTATTATTATTATTATTATTATTATTATTAATATTATTATATTTCCTTATGCTTAAATACCCATACTATGAGAGTTCTTGGGTAAAATTCTACCTGCTTGGGTCATAAAAGGACGAATATGAATGAAAATGAATATTTTTTGTTTGATTCATAGCCGCCATTTTGATTTTTTCAATCGATTTCGGATCAACACCTCGAAAACCCCTATATACCCATTTTTTAAGAAATCGATAAACTTTATATTATGGTCAGCTTTTCGTCATTTCAGCTCACTGTGAGGCGGTTAAAAAAACAAAATTAAAAAGAAAAACATCATGATGGAAATTCCCAATATTATTGCCAATCTGTTTATGGGTAGACCCTAAACACAACATTATAATTTAACTCTAAGTTCTATACAATAGAACTTTGATTAACCATCCTACCCTTCATCACCGCCCTACTGCTTTCTTAACAAGATGCTTCATATTGGAGGACTCTGATCCAGTAAAGCCAGTCTTTAAGTTCATCAAAAGCTATGGAGTAGCTCGAGGAGTATGGAACTCAACTATAGTACTACTACTACTATCTAATGTGAGGGCAACATGGATTCATTCTTGAGTATGTACATGTGTGCATAAGCTTACTCTCCACCTAAAAATCTAGAATCAGGAAAGCCAGGAAGGCTTATAGGGTATATCTACCATGGTTAGCTAAAAAGGGGTATATCCGAAATGGAGATAATTAAGGTAATGGGTAAATTTAAAAATATATTTTATATCCAGTTTTCTAATTTAAGACCACTAAAAGCATAAAAGATAGTTGTTTCCATAAAACTTTATAAGTTCAAAAGAGGTTGGAGAGATTACTTAAGTCATTGTTCTTATAGTACACGGAATTAGGCAAATTTATGTGGAATAGAAGAAAAAAATTATAATAATCTGAAATGTCTATAATAGTTGGCTTATGTGTGTAAGAATGCATATCAAAATTCCCACCCCTAAGGGGTAAGCTTCATCCCTATCTCACCCTCCTTTAGGGACACCGCACTGGTTTTTCTACAATATCTTTTAAACACCTTATAGGGAAAAAACATAAGTATAGAAAAAAGTTTGTCACAAAATTCTCTACAAAAAAGGTTTTGTGTTATGTATCGATATTTCTATTACTTTTTATGTTATTAAATCTAAAGATTTACAGTTGTCAAATGTCCTTAAGAACTCAAGAGAAACAGTTCTTTTTGCTCATACATTTAGTGGTAGTGACACAACGTCTGCTTTTCTTGGAAAATGCAAACTCCAAACTATAAATTTATTAGACTCGAAAACAAATTTACAAGAAATTGTTAAAACCTTTAACAAACCAAATGCTACAAAACAAGATATTTCTGAGGCTGGGGAAATATTTGCTCTTGCACTATATAAAGCATAAAAAAATTAAACGTCAATAAATCATCAGAGGTATGTTCTGTTTAACACCTCGGTTGGCAATTCTAGTCAAACGGTTACTTTGGCAAGGCTACCCACCCCGACGTTCGCAGCTTTGCAACAACATTCGTTGCAGGTTTACCACCAAATTCAGGCTTGGCATGGAAATGTTTTAGAGCCAGAAGAATGGAGATGGAAGAAATCAGGTGATATTTTAATACCTGTTTTGACTACTGAAGCAGCAGCTCCCTTGTCAATTTTAGAGTAATTTTGTGTGCCTACAAAAAGGGCTGCAGAAAGCGATTCAGATGTTTAAAGGTTGGTTTAAAATGTTTTGATATGTGTACGAACTGTCACGGACAAGCATGCTTTAATGCGGAATGGACCGACGAAATTGAATTTGAGCAAGAATAAAGCCTTTAGTGGATTAGGCCTCAAGGGGAAATCACATAAAAAAAAACCCACCGACAAAGTCTACCTCCTGAGTGGTGTGGAAACGAGTTTGGTTTAGAAATTGCTAATGACTATTTTTGGTTCTTTTTAACCTCTCCACAATAAAATTGTGAGAAGTTACTAAAATTGGTTCAAAAACGAAAATTGAGATAACATCAAATCTTTACGTTTTCAGGTCCTAGGAACCCAAAAAAGTGGTTTTTGAAAAATGTCTGTGTGTGTGTGTATGTGTGTTAACACGATTGCGCCGAAACTACTGAACGGATTTGAATGAAACTTTGCGTGCGCGTTTCTTAAGTGCCCCAGAAGATCTGAAAAGGGTTTGGTTGAGATCGGATTACGTTTAGTGCCATTTTGACGCAACAAGTTGTTTATTTTATACTTACTTTCAATTTGCAATGGAACTATTGAAAAGCAGTTAAAATTCTGATTTCAACGATATATCACACTTCCACCATTTCGATTTGGTTTCCGTGAAAAAAATTAAAAACAAAGCAAATCTAGTAAAATTACTGAAATGCTAATGTTTCATTTAACAAAGGCAGCCGCGAGCGATCGGATTGCAATGAGCAAATTTTGACGATTGTCATTGTCATCATTTGTCATCCGATAACGTTGGTGTCATGTCATGTTAATAAGATTTCGGCATATTTGTAACTTTTAATGCTCTTTTCGGCTTCAAAGATCCATCGAGTGGGGAGGTTCCAGCCGCTTCCGGTAGCTGCCGATTTTTTTTTTTAATTAAATTTTATATAAGTTATAAAAAGTTGTTGAAACCGAATGCTACAAAACAGAATATTATAAGGCTGGATAAATATTGTGTTTCCATCCAAAAGTGTTTTTGTTATCTACCCCTAAGTTTGCCGTCGATTAACGTAAACACCCTTAATAATCTGCAAACGACCTATAGGACATGTTTTATAGAAAATTTTATTCTGAACATTTTTCAATACCTCTATGTTTGTCGTAGAACATCACATTTCCAAAATATTATTGAAAAACTAGCACGGTGTCATTATAAGGGTGAAAAAGGGATGAAACTCACCAGTTAGGGATAGGAACTTTTTGATCCTGTATTCCTACCCCTATCAACTGTCGATTCAGAAAATATCAGCTTATTATAATTTTTTCTTCTATTTTTGCTAATTTCCGTATACTATTATTGCACTTAACTAATAAGATATAAGATGCAAATAAAACTATTTTATAGGCACGGATAAATTTATAATTTATTACATTCTTATTCACAATGTCTCGATAAGACATTTGCGATCAATGTATTATTCTAGTCAGCATTCCCTGGCCATATGGCATACTTAACAGCATCACGCTACATATTGCGGTTGCCTGTTAAGCGCATAGTCTCAATAAGGCTCTTATCAGTTTCTCTATAACATTATCCCAGCGTTTTGAGGGGCGTCTCCTCTTTGCCACTTACCAGTTAGTTTTCCTCTAATCAGTTTTATATTGTCCTCTTCCGACTGATGTGGCCAATAAATACCTCGAAAGAATACAATGCTTTCTAATCATTTTGAGGAAAGTATTTCTTAGAAAATCAAGTTGTAGGTGAAATGGGCTTTGTAATAAATGCCTTTAAATCCATATCTCATAATCATAAATACAATGCTTGTCTGCCTCCCTAACAGTCCATGTCTCAAAGGTATCAAAAGAAATGGAGAAAACTTCCTTTATGTTTGTTCATATTTGTTCCGTTTGTTTCTTGTTTTCCTTTTGTACATTTTTGTTTCTAAATTAATTTCCCATCGGAATTTTTCAACAAAAATCAAAATTTTCGAAAAACCAAAATTATCAAAACCAAAGTTTAGGCCAGCCTATGTGCAGCCCGGCATTTACATGTTTCGCAGAAGGTTCCTCGTTCAGATTGAGGTACTTGCGTTGGCATCAAAATTAAATTAAAAAAAAATGTGAGAGTATCTAAAACCAAGTTTAGTTATAAGTTTTTTAAAATCTGTTTTTGTTAGATATAGAAAATGTTACCACCTATTTTAATTCATCTTTTATGTGAAAGGAGTTTAGGTTAAGTTTTAAATTGTGTTTCAGCCAAACTAGTTCTATTCCGCCCGACCCTGCAACCCGCCATCGCGAACTACGCGGTAGTTGCATGGTTGGTCCCCGGAATAGGTTCTGGGGCGGCACATGTATTGTATTCATAATATATAATAAAGAAGTTTTGAATTGAATTGAATTGAAACTATGTTCAGCGAGCAATTTGCTGACCTTGCTATCTGAATTCTTGGTTCAGTCTATTATTCCCAGTTACCGGCGCTGTTAGAAAACCTCTAGCTTAAAAGTGGTATAAATGGAACTATCATATTACAGTGATATTTGTAATACTTTTTTTTTAAATTACAGAACAAGTAAATGGTATCAGCGAAAATACAAAGAAATGAAAACAAATTTTAAAAAAATTAAGTTTTGGCTATTTAAAAGGAATTGTATAGTTGAGTGTAAAGTGTTCAGAATTTAGCTACGGTTTTACAGTCGTTTTTTTCTCTGTACTTATTTGATCTATTATATGGACATATGGCTTTTAAAGGTAAGCATGACAAGTATCCGCTATAAAGTAGTAGGGTTAAATTTTAAAATCGTTTTTAAAAAGGCAATGTCTACAGCTCCGGGTAAATCCGTATGATTAATTTTTATTATTCCTCCGTCTAAAACCGGGCATGCGCATGATTGGCTGCCGTCGAGGGCAAGGGACATTATCTATCATAAGCAACTATACTACATCAAAAAATATTAACATATTTAACCCAACGAACTAACCTAAAGAAATATTCGTATTACGTATTTTAGTTAACAAAATGTGGTAAAAAAAAAACTGTAGCAAGCGGATTCGAACCCTCGACCTCACGTGTGAGAATCGGGAATTTACCAATTACCAATTAAAAACTTTTTATTAATTGTTTTATGTATAATTCATTCCATTTATTTCATTCCTATCTATCTAAGTTAATACAATCCTAAAGGTTGTTACATATATACCCTATCCTATCTAGAGGTCCTCTTCAAGGGGTAGGGCGGCCGATGGATGCCTGAATGAATACGCTAGAATTAATTAATTATTGTATTGTCGTGATAATTCCCGCGGGTTTTTATCATTTTTGTGTGTGTATTCTAAAGATTAAAAAAAATTACATGCTTATGATCTTGTTATAGTATTTTATTTTTATTAAGTGTTTATTATATAGGAAACAATGAAAAACCTACTTTAAATATGTGCTTATATGAAAAACTGAAAATTTTTTCCGGTTAAATTTTGTACAAAAAGGAAATTATAATCTATTCTAAAGATATCTATATAAAAATGAATAAAAAAAAAAGGAATTATTCTAATGCTATATACATATGTACAAGGGTCCCTAAGTATTACACCACAGACTGCTGATCAGTAACCTTATAATTCTTGTTTGAACGTCATCGCGCATGTGCGGCGTGAATTGCCTGGACGGAGGAATAATAAAAATTAATTATACGAATTTACCCGGAGCTGTAGACACTCCCTTTTAGGCATAACAAAATTTACTAGGTATATACCTTTTATTACTTGACTTCGAAAACCTCGAAACTTTTTACTGTAATGAACTTTGAAGAAAAGATTTTATAGGCGTGCTTGGTCAGTTTCTCAATTTTTCTTTTATTATTAAGATTATTTTTTTTACTGTATCTTTAAAAAATATGAAATAAAAGCGATCTGATGAATAACTGTAACATTTTTTAGATTGTTAAAAGTATATAGGTACCTACCTACCTATATATAAAAGTGTAATACCTAAGCAAATATAATTATCAAAGTAGTTATATATTTTTATGCTTCAATCACAAAACCTGAGCAGATACATACATATAGGTACCATATTATTATTGTAGATGTAGATAATTGTTCATTTTGGGTTATTTTTTGGTTCTGAATATTGTTAAATTTTTAAATCTATTTGATAAGTAAATTTTCGGATATTTAAGTTACATCTATTTAAAATTCACAAGTGACCAAATCAAAAATAAAATCACCAGCAACAAAGTATTACATTCAAATTAAAATCATCTTTATTTACTGGCTTTACTGCTCATGCGTTTCAGTCTTCAATGTTTTGACGGATGCGAATTACGTTGAGGTTATAAAATGGATAATTTGACTTTTGGTACACAAAGGTAAATTTTACTATTTGTTTGGTTTTAACTTTAAGCTAGATACTTAAAAACGTTTTCTATGCAGATTGGTGCATTTGGATCTTAAAGGTGCGCCGTTGAAGCTATCCTTCTATGAAAAGGTAAGACGTTAATTATCTAATCAGAAAATACTGTTACTGTAATCTACATTTTATTAGACAAAACAAAAACAAATGGTTTGTTTTGACTGTCTTGTGACGCAATAATTATGAAATATTTTCTATTTATATTTACTACCCAAATAAATTAACAGATTGTAGCTGGTGTAATTTTTCTAGTTTTTTCCCTTCATAAAAGATTTTGGGGCAACTGGCATTCTGCTAGAATGGGAGGATACTTTTCCTTTTACGAAAGAATTAATCCAAGTAGGAGGCCTGTCAAACAGTGCTCAAGTGAGTGGAGCACCTTATTCTTTAGAGGAGGCTCGACAGTTGCTCGATTTAGGTAAAATTGACATTTTTTATTTTAAACAAATTTGCTTAAGTGAGAATTCATAAAAAGCTCCTCTGGCTTAGTTCTATTTTAATCTTAAATTTTACATCAAGTTGAATATATATAAGGTTACATGTTTTGTTGTCACCTATAAAAGTTGTAATTTTGTCAATCCTAAATAAGTCTTAAGACCTAACTTTAAAAGTTTTTAAATTTTAAGACCAGTCAAATGCGCGAACATACGTACATATGCATATGTGCGTATTCATATGTGCATTAACAATGGTGCTAGTTGACTGTTCTTAGGAAAGCCAAATTTTATAATCTCATAAAAAATGTGATTGCTAATAAATACATGATTAAGATCAAGGCAAATTTTGGGCTAAGACTAAGTTAATATTAGGACTTCTTTCATAAACTCACACGAAGAACGACTATACATTGTTAGTATTGATATAATCAAAAATGTAATTCAGTCAGAATTCTGTGGTATCAAAAAGCTTATTTAAACATTCATTTCACCTTTTAATGAGTTTTTCTACCACCGAAAGAAATGAAATAAATAAATGTTATCCCTGATATTTGCGAAATAACTACCTGAGACGCAGTCTCTGGTTAAGAAAGAAACTATCTCTGAGAAAGTATATAAGCTTAATACAAAAATAGCAATTTAAACCTATATTGATATATAGATCAGTAGTTATTTTGTAATTAACTGTCCTCTGTTTATGGTTTTAGCTTCGGACTCCGATTTGACAGTAATACCTTTAGTACAAACATTTGGGCACATGGAATTTGTTTTGAAACATGAACAGTGGCGTGGTTTGAGAGAAATGGAGGCATACCCTAGTTCCATGTGTCCTAGCAATAGTGAAACCATGTCATTAGTCAGGAGTTTGGTGAAACAAATTGTCGCATTCCATCCCAACATACAGTACCTTCATATTGGAGGCGATGAGGTAAATTTGTGTGCCCAATTTTGTGTAGATTTGTGAGAAATGTAAGTAAGAAGCAAGTCATTAAATCTACCGTTTTAAGTTTTTGGCATGCAGTACATGATAGAGTGTTCAAACCTTGATGAAATAGTTGCTCAGTAATGTCAAAAGTATTTCTAACAGGCTAGTTTTATCTGCTAGTTAAAACCACCTTATCTAGAACCACTCTGATAATATTTTGAAGCTCCATTTGCTTTATTGTGTAAGAAAAACTGATGCTATCAATAATTGATCAGTTGTTAGTTTTTTGTAGGTGATTTTAATTTTCCTAGAATCTAATTTTGCTGGTAACACATTTTATTAGTCAATATATTTAGAACCTTGTACAGGCAGCAGCTAAAGGGTGGACCGTCTGTTTGTTATTTTTTTGAATGGTGTGTTATTTCGACCTTCGCTTGACATTTGACAGATATGTAGAGCTGAACCTCCATTATAAGAAATGGATTGTTTTATGCTTGAGCAATGGTGAGAAATGTTGAAATTACTCCCAAAGTGATTGCTGTGTTACAGAATGTGTGCGAAATTTGAGAAGAATATTAAGTCGAAATGAGACCCCTTCAGCGTCTGGTGTAAGCAAATTTATAAACAATGTTTGTAAAACTGGCATGCTTGTGGATAACAAAAGCTATCTGGGTGCTCATCCATTGCATACAACGGAAAGAATTGTTGTTGTTCAAAGTGTGCGTGAAAACCTAAAAACCATAGTTCGCCCACTTCTCTGAGAAGAATATTGCATAAAGACCTCACATTATTTGCTTGGTTGAAGCAACATGACCATCCGTTTTGTTATCAATTCTCTGTGCGATCTTTAAATGAGTTGGAAAGTTACTTCAACTTCGGTCACAAAATCATATTTTCTGATGAAACTCATTTTCTTGCAAGGTTGTGTTAATGAACAACTACTGTAAGTAGTGGTGAGAGGTAAGTGAAACCTCTCAAATGGTCAATTGCTACTATACACCATAGATGTCTCTATGGGCGTATAGCGACTTGCGATTCTGCAAGTACCTGAGAGCGGCGACCTTTCAGTCCTAGGTGGACTTAACCTACTGTTATAATATATGATTTGCAGGAAACAACTACTCAGCGGGCAAATACCCCGACCTGCATTGAATTACACCTTACAAATCATTAAAGAATGGTAACCAATATCATTTGTCAACTCCCTGACCAGACATAGACCGGTTTCGAACTTATTAGTTCTCATCAGTATGCCATAGGTCATGGAGCAGACAAATGATAGTGGCCAACCTGCTAGTTTTATACAAACTATAGTAAATTGAGTAGTGGTGAGAGGTAAGTGAAACCTCTCAAATGGTCAATTGCTACTATACACCATAGATGTCTCTATGGGCGTATAGCGACTTGCGATTCTGCAAGTACCTGAGAGCGGTGACCTTTCAGTCCTAAGTGGACTTAACCTACTGTTATAATATATGATTTGCAGGAAACAACTACTCAGCGGGCAAATACCCCGACCTGCATTGAATTACACCTTACAAATCATTAAAGAATGGTAACCAATATCATTTGTCAACTCCCTGACCAGACATAGATACAGTGAATGGAGTGTGCTACAGAGATATGATAACAGAATTTTTGTGGTCGGGAACAATCGATCTATTGGACACTAAAAGTTCGGTAACTGTGTTATTAATTTGAAACCGTTAGACTTTTCTTTATATGGAAATGTTAGGATAGTTGTTACTCCAACAATCCACAAACAACTGACACACTTAAGGACGTTCCCAACAAAAAAATGTTTTCTTATGATTATCTTGATATATATTTATTTACGTATATTTTTATTAATGTTCTGTATATGTGGGAAAAATTTGAATAGCTGTTGCGGTACTAAATTTGGTAATACTAGCACCTAAAATTCCCATTTAAACATATTAATGTCTTATAAATCCCATATTCACTTACATTTTATTTAATTACATTACAATGAGAATTTTCTTACGATTTTACGAGCTATTAGAAGAAGGAGAGAGGAATATTTTTCTGTAAAAAAATTACTGTAAATGGTATCCGTTTTTCTGTAAAATATGTTGAAAATTCGGGACTTTTGGTCACTCTCGGCTTGCCTCAGATAAGTTGGTGAGCAGGAGTTCACGACTTGGCAATGTTGCAATTACACGGTAATATTTAAAATGCTGTCAACGCACAGTCAATAAATGCGAGTACTTTAGACATATTAAGAAAATATGAATTATCATAAGAATAAATGTTGATAATTAGGCAAATCTACCATTTTCTGTTCTCGTACACATTTTTTTATACTCTGTTAAAAATCACAATTATATTTTTAACCTCACAAAATACAATAATGCACTTTAAACCAAAGCAACAACTCAGGTTCTGATGAGTATAAAAACGAGACATTGCCAGATTGAGTCAAGCGACGCAGTAAGTTTATTTCTGTGCTTATGTGCAGAGGAAGTGGAGCAAAAAAGTGCAGTGCTTGTCAACAAATTTTTATTGTAAGCATGGTAGTTTACATAGGGGAGATCCTTTTGGAGGTTGAGAAAGACTGCCTTTTGGGAACGTCCTTAAGGAAAACATCCATTGGATTATTTACAAAATAGATCTACAATGTATTGCAAAATTGGGTTAAGAGCATGAACTACAGCCATGCCAGCCTTTTGAATGAAATTGAAGTTGTACTCTCGTTAATAAAATAACAATTTAAAAATAGTGAATGGTGTAGTTTTAATTATTTTAAAAAGATACTAATAGTTCACGAAAGTTTTAGTCGATCTATTTCTGTAGAGATTATAGTAACATTTTTCTTTATAATCTGACTATTTGTTCTAGATCTGGCATATGGGACTATGCCCAGCATGTCAAAAAAGAGTACAAAACAGTAAATATGGCAGGGCAGGCCTATATTTGGACCACGTAACAGATGTTGCTCAATACATCAAAGATAATTACCCGAACCTCAAGATTATAATTTGGGATGATATGCTGAGAAATATTGACTTGAACATTTTGCAAGGTAAAGTATATCATTGTGGACATTCAATAAAAAATAAATGTATAACTATTGCGGTAAGTATCGCATTTTAGTTTTAGGCTAAGATGTGGTAAATTTTTTATATGAAAATAAATTTATGCAATAAGGACCTTATTATATAAAAATTTAGAGAAATTGTGATCGACTCTGCCCTTGGACGCGGGTACGTGACGTCTGGCGTTAGAGTCGGTTTTAACCTCGGGCTCCAGTTCCTATTTTACAGTGGAGGAACACCACTTTAATACTCGGAGATATTAGAGATACAGGTTACAACAGTGAAGAAACGAAATACCAGTGGGTCTGTTATTAGAAAAGAAAACTCACAAATTAAAGCAATAAAGAATGATTTATTCAGTAAAACGTGAATTACTGGCATGCCGTAAGCAACTACTACAAAATAACAATAGACAGCATGTAGGCAGAAGCTCAAGCTCCAAGCACAACTATTTAAACATACACAACACAATCCCGTTTGCTAGCATGTTTAACATGCCGGTGGCAAACGGGCAGGTACAGGTATTTTACCACGTTATTCGCTGTCATATATAATACGCTGCCAAGAAATAAAGCGAGAAAAAATATTCATAAATATGATGACGATACCTTGAATTAATTTAAGATTGCTTGAAGATTTGGTCTAATATATTCTGACAGAAATAGCAACATTCTTGGTCTCAGTTATAGACTCAGCTTTGAGTTTTACTCCGCAAATAGATGTATGTTCCAACTTAGCGAAGGCAACATTTGCCATTTTAAATCTAAAAAATGAGCTAGATGTTGGTAGATTAGTATGCTTTAGCATATTCAGTTATTAGCTATATCCGCATATGGGGACAACGGACAATCAGTTGAGGCAAACATACTTTTTATAATGCAAAAAAGGCTTATTCGCGTAATTGAATTTGAACTATAGAGAATCTTATAGATACATGTTTAAAACAAAAATAATAATGACGGTTATATGAATTTTTTTTTATACTCTTTATTTAAGGTCGGCCTATTTTCGCTACTGAGGCCTAACACCGACGCCTGTAGACGAGCTACCCCCAACCAGGAATTTTGCCAAACCTCTTCCCTTAAGAAGAGTAGGGATCTTTTACTTGTCTAACATTTAATAGACAAGGGACCGACGGCTTTACATCCCCTCCCAAGGATGGTGTATCCCATATACAACCCTTGCCTAAGGTTGTATAGCTTCCACGCATACACTGATATACAAGCCGCTGCAAGATGTGTGAAGCGAGGACGCGGTCTTCGTTGGAACGGTCACCCATCCAACTACTAACCGTGCCTTACGTTGCTTTACATCGCATATCGAAGTATGTACATAGTAAAGACACACCCACGCTCGCCCCTGTTATATGCATTTATATTTATTTAAAACCTCTTGTCTTATACACAAAAATTTGCATAAATAAATTTAATATTAATAATAGTCGTCATAATTACCCTATAAGAAGTGCACACAAGATACGTATTAAAAATTTCAATCTTAGCAAATATACAAAATTTTCTTATTGTGCTGGTAGTTATATATACAAAAACTTCATTTCAAAGACGCATAGAGATGTGTTTTAATCAAAATGGGCAACTAGAGCAGTAAAAAGTTAAGAAAAAGACGCTTCCTTCTTGAATAAAATTTTTTTTTGAGGTATAATCAGATGAAACCTTAATGACATCATTAGATAGGTCAATGGAAATTTTTTTTAAAGTCAAAAAATGGGTAAAATTTGTGAAAATTAAAAAAAAAACGTACTTATTACTCATTTCCCCATATTTTCGAAACGCTATGACATATTTTAATGACCTTTTTTTGGTTTGAAAGCAGACACATAAGCGCAGGTGACAGCCTAAAAATTATATAAGAACTGTTTTTTTATTAGAAGAAAAAAAGACAATCTGATAGTTTCGTTTACCTGGTAATGACTTTTTCATGAATTGAAAAACTTTTTTATGTCTGCTTTCAAACTGAAAAAAGTTCATTAAAATATATCATACGGTTTCGAAGATCTTGTGTGGTGAGTAATAAAAAGTAAGTTTTTTTAATTTTCACAAATTTTACACATTTTTCGATTTATAAAAACCCGGTACTATACCGTTAAAAAAAGTCTTAATTGGCCATTTTGGATGTCTAGTGATCTATATAACGTTATGAAGGTTTCATCTGGTTATACCTCAAAAATTTTTTTTTATTATTTTTCGTCTTATTTTGATGCGCATTCTACTAAAATATGAAATTACCTATCTTAAAAAAAAACGCAAAATTCTCTAGTCATTTTTTAATTCTTAGTGGACCTAAACCTAGCAAACCCAAGAATGCCTTCTAAACACATTAAGAGCGCGGCACGGTGCGATATTTGATGGCGTCCCCAACAAGCACATCGCGCCCATGAATATTAATAATTTTAAATGACGATAAGTACAAAACTATTTGCCACAGAAGGTTGATTTATGTTTTAAAAACTTTTCCAATATTTTTTCTTTAATTTATATGCAAATACCGTGGTAAAATTCCTTTAAATAAAAAAGTTTTTCGATTCATGAAAAAGTCATTACCAGGTAAACGAAACTATCAGATTATCTTTTATTGTTTCTAATAAAAAAACAGTTTTTATATAATTTTTAGGCTGTCACCTGCGCTTATGTGTTCATTAAAATATGTCGTACGGTTTCGCAGATTTGGTCGTGAATAATAAAAAGTACTTTTTTTTAAGTTTCACAAATTTTACACATTTTTCAATTTTAAAAAAATCGATACAGTTAAAAAGAGTCGTAAATGGCCTTTTCATATGTCCAATGATTTATCTAATGATGTCATGAAGGACGAAAATTTCATCTGGTTATACCTAAAAAAATTTTTTTACACAATTTTATATCGTTTTTACTCCGCTAAACATGTGGAGCACTTATTATAATTTTTTATGTTCAATTATTTGGAGATTTTTTTAAAATTCATTCTTGAATTTTGTACTTATTGCTCAATAAATCGAAAATAGTTACAAATAGCCATATAATCCAGGCAATGGACACAAAAAAAGGTCAGATAAATGAAATTTGGTAGGATGGTAGACATAGGCCTACTAATGGTACACTTAAGTTTGCGACCTCGGGGGTGCCGCTCGAGGGGTGGATGGTAAAAAACTGTGCATCGCCGCACTTTTTGAAAAATGACGCCATTGTTTGGAGTGATATCGAAATGTTCAAATAACAAATATAGACTATCAAATTCTACATTTTTTTTTTTTTGATCTAACCATTTTTTGTCTGCGACTAATAGTTTCCGAGATACAGCGCACAAAAGTTTGGGGTTGATTTCCAATTTTCAACAAAATCACATTTTCATCGCGGGCTAGTACGAAGATCGACTGCAAACAATTCCCCAATATTTTTAAACTTAGGTGTACCATTTGGAGGCCTATGTTTGCCATCGTACCAAATTTCATTTCTGTCTGACCTTTTGCAAGTCAAAACCCTCCATTGCTCGGACTAATAGGGAAGTTCTTACAAAAAATAATAAAGGTTTAATATACTTGACCAGTCGACTCTACTGGCAAAGGAGCAGTCCTGTAAGTTGTACCCGAAATTGTTTTTTCATTTGGTTGTCATCTGCTGGAAAATTTTCTCTTGTATTCTCGTACATACGCTGCCAGACTTTCATTTACAGCACCATATATCATAATCATATGACATAATATGTCTCTAAACAAAAGTCACAACGACACTGACCTACATTTAAAGGAAGCAGTGTATACACAATTGAGCCCGTCAGAGAGGAGGTGTGAGTTGATGGGCTTGGTACTTAGGCATCAGTATTGAAGTTCACCAACTCAGTGGCGTATCTCTGCAGGTTTTAATGCAGAACATATAGATATAGATATTTTAGTAAATTTATCAAAATATGACGTTCGTTACAAGGAGATCTACAACAGTACAAAAAAAGAATAGATAATTTATTACAATAAACTCGGGCAAAAAAATATGAAAACAGAATTAAAAATTTTGATAATAAAATAAAATGCATGTGGGCCATATGCAATGAAATCACTGGAAAATCTAACGGTTCTGACATAGGAATAAAGGGAAATGCTGATGAAATACCTGTCAAATATAATGAATACTTACTGCATGTGATCCCTGAACTTCTAAAGAATCTGGAAACATGCCCTTTCACTAGTAATATAATAGAAAACGACCAATATATGTATTTAACAGCAGTGGAATTGATGAAATTCCCAGTAGCATAGTAAGATTTTCAGTAAACGAAATAAGCAGTGTGTTGTGCTATGTGATAAATAACTCTTTTAAGTACAGTATATTTCCAGATAATTTAAAAATAGCGCTTATAAAACCTCTGTATAAAAAGGGCAATTCTGAAATGATGGAGAACTATAGACCAATTAGTTTATTACCAAGTTTCTCAAAACTATTTGAATTAATTATGAGTAGGCGTTTATTGATTTTTATGAATAAGTGCAATTTATTTAGCGAAAATCAACATGGGTATTTAAGGGGTCACTCAACACAGACAGCAATCTTTCAGTTTATTCAAGCAATTTTGAGACATTTGGAAAATGATAATTTAGATCTTGGAATGTTTCTACACCTTTCAAAGGCCTATGATTGTTTGGATAAAGAGTTACTTATCCATAAGATGGAAATGTATGGAGTAAGGGGAAATGTTTTAAAATGGTTTATCTATTTATTGAGTTCCAATATCCAAGAGACCGAGGTCCATTTACAGGATAAGGTTAGAACAAAAACAGATGAAAGAAACAGGTAAATAAGAACAAACAAACATGAAATTATAAATTACATGACAAGTATCTATGGAACAAACAAACGAAGTATATAATGATAAACACCTAGCATTAAATAATTATAATTGTTTAATACTGTGAATGTTTGTGTTGAAAATATCTATTATAGTATTGACATTATTGTAATTAGAAAAGATTTGAATGAAGGGGGATTGAATTAAGATGTTGGTTCTTGGAGTACTTATTAAAAAAGTTTCACAATGTCTTGAGTTAAGACGAGGTACAGCGTAAAAAATACTGTTGTGAAGGTCTTCACATTTAATAAAATTATGTATAATTTTATAGAGGAAAATTATAGATTGCGTCACTCTCCTCTTTAAAAGACGAGTAAAAAATTAAAAGTAGATAAAAGAATATAATGTGGATATCCTCTAGGCGGATAGTTGCCAAATGATTTAAGGTGTAAATTCTTTAGGAACCGACGTTGAATATTTTCTAATGATGTTATGTAACAATGATATATTGGATTCCATATAATCGAGGCGTATTCTAATTTTGATCTTACTAAACAATTGAACAATAATTTGCACGTATCTATATTTTGAAAATCTTTAATGTTTCTTAAGATGAATCCTATGTCTTAAAAGATGATGTAACAGTAGAGTTAATGTGATCAACAAATATTAACTTTGAGTCAAACATAACTCCGAGATCATTAACATTGTTAGGTCTATTCAGAGAGATACTTTCAATTTTATAATCAAATTCATAAGTGAATTGCTTTCTTGAATACGACATAACGTTGCATTTGTTGACGATTAAAAACAGATTATTTTCCATACACCATGTATTTATGCGATTTAGGTTGATTTGCAAGTGTTCACAATCGACCACCGAGTTAATTTGACAGAATATTTTTAAATCGTCAGCGTATAGAAGGTATTTTACATCAATATTGGCGGTAATATCATTTATAAAAATTATGAAAAATAAAGGACCTAGAATGGATCCCTGTGGAACTCCGGATGATTGTAAAAATTTGTTCGACTTGTAACCTCTTACTTGAACATATTGCCAACGATCACTTAGGTAGGATGTTATTAAATTTAAGAATTCTGTAGATATATTCAAATATTGAAGCTTATGTAATAATATATTATGATCTAATTTATCAAAGACCTTAGAGAAGTCAGTGTAGATAACATCTACCTGGCCTCTCTGATCTAAGACTTCAATAATAATTTTTTATAATATAATATATAAGTTTTTATAACCAAATTTGTTACTGTCGAACGACCTGAGATAAACCCGTGTTGCTCTGATAATAGACAATTATTAATGTGGGCATATAAAGGATCGTATAAAATAATTTCGAGTAACTTACTAAAATTGCAAATTATAGTAATTGGTCTGTAATTAGTTACGTCGGTATTATCACCTTTTTTAAATATGGGTGTAACTTTAGATAATTTCATAAGTCTGGAAATACTGAATTCTCTAAGCTCACATTATATATAATAGATAGCGGGTATGCAAGAAGAATGGCCCAATCTCGAATTAAAAATGCAGGAATGTTATCCGGTCCCATGGTCATATTTGCTTTTAACTGACTAATAGTGTTTTTTATATCATCCAAAGTAACTTTCCTTAAATGCAAAATATTATATTTGGAGTGATGCCAGCGAGTTTACACGGGGTAGAGTTAACTTTGGTATCTGAAAAGATTCAGAAAAGAAGTTGGCAAATGCTAAAACAATTTCAGTGAGATTATCGAGATTTGTATCGTTATAGTTCATATTAGACGGTATGCCCGAAAGAGATCTTTTGGCTTTTAAACAGGACCAGAAATTATTAGGATCCATATTCATATCATTTTCGATTTTACGTATGTACTGTCGATATGCCAAATTATTTTCAGTTTTAAACTCGGCTCTCAGTTTTTTAAACACTTCATAATTTTCATCGTTCTTACATTTTTTGTTTTTATTTCATACTTAAATAATAGATAACAAAGAGTAACTATAACAAAAGGAGGACATAATTATAACTCTAAAATTATGCCAATAAATAAGGTAGGAATTGCGCAAGGTAGTATTCTAGGGCCAATTTTATTCATTGTGTTTGTTAACGACCTTCGATCTGTAACAGATGGACCTGATCAAAGTATAGTCAATTATGCAGATGACATTAATTTAATATTAGGATGTAAAAACATCCCAGATATTTTAACCAATAGCAAAAATTTCCTTGGAAAAGTAAATAATTGGTTCACAAAAAATAAACTGATTATAAATAAAGAAAAAACTAATATAATCCTTTTTCGAACAAGACTTTTCAGAATCGAAAAACCAACACATTTAACCATTGAAGATGATAGACGGGACATTACAGATAACACGAAGTTCTTGGGAATATATATAAATGAATTTCTAGATTGGTCATGTCATATAAACCATTTGTCAAAAAAGTTAAACTCTAACTGTTATGGAATCCGTCTAGTGAGCAAATACATGAATGAGAAAACACTTAAAATTATGTATTTTACAAACTTCGAGTAAGTTATAAGATATGGAATTATTTTTTGGGGAAGAGATAGTCAAATTCAAAATTATTTGTAATCCAACAACGTTTAATGAGAATTATAAAAAAAAAAAAAATATAATTAAACCTGTAAAACTGTATTCAAATCACAATGCATAATGACAGTTTATGCTTTATATATATATATATATATATATATATATATATATATATATATATATATATAAAATATATACACGAATATTTAATGTTTCTTTTTTTAAATAGAGAGATTTAATACAGCAACACCCATCAACACCATACTAGAAGAATATCCCTAAATTACCCCATTCATCATCTCACATTAACAGAAAAAAGCCCATAGTATATGTGCATAAAACTTTTCAATAAATTGCCTGACAATATCAAAATAATACAAAGTCAAAAACTGTTTAAGTCACGTATAAGAAAACTTTTAATTGATCTTTAACCTTATAGTCTAAATGATTTTTTAAATGGTTAAGTACATTTCTAGAATAAGCCGAATATTTATTTTAAAGAATTTTGTTACTTACGTTGGTAGTAGACATCAAGTTGATGTCCTTGCTCTGACACCTTTTCATTTTATGTTTGTTTATATTGTAAATGTAACTTAATGTGAAATAAATATTATTATTATTATACTAAATTACTCCAGATTGCTATAAAATTTTGCAAGAGCTTTCCCACATGGAGGGCTGGTACCCCATTTTATTTTCCGCATATTAATGTAGATCACAATGTATATATTCGTTACATCTGCGTTCTATTAATGGCAGATTGAAGCACATGTTAAACACTACTTGTAAATGAAAAATCCTGTTAAATGTATTTTTTCGATAATAAACTTTTTTTCAGATTATTACTTGGGAAACCTTGTAGAACCAATGGTGTGGCATTATAATTCGACAGATACATTTCAATTAGGTGGTTTGTTGTGGGAAAAATATAGTAATATATTTTCTTACATTTGGGGAGCAACCGCATTTAAAGGCGCTACAAGCAGCTGTCAAATTATTCCAGTGTCCAAATACCACATAAGCAACCATGAGGCTTGGTTAAGTGAACTGGGTATGCATGCAGGAAAAATTATGAATTTTAGAGGTATCGCTCTAACTGGTTGGTCCAGGTTCGACCATTATGCAACATTATGCGAAGTGCTACCCTGTGGCATACCATCTTTATGTTTGTGTCTGAAGACTTGGTTAGCAGGTGGATATTCACAAGAGTTGCAACAGTAAGAGTTTTCTAATTTGTTGTATTATTTGTTTTGTTTAAGGAACATCATAAGGCTTAATTCATTTTCGTATTATATATTTATTTTTAGTTCTGTTGGAAAAATATTGGGTTACAGTGATGTTTTCCCTCATCCTGATTATATGTTTGTTCGACCACCTTTAACGCTACCGCAGTTGATGTTTCCGGGATGGCAAGTTTTGGTGGGCTTTGAATGGCTAGCGAATTTAAGAACACGGTATAAAAATATAGTAAACAGCGATCAGTGAGTATTTATGATATTTTACTTTTATATCGTGTTCTGTAATCATCGAATTTTAGAATACAAACATGGTTTAATCACTGGCAGGTCTCAAATAACTATACTAATCCAATGCAGATTGATACCATTTTACCAACTATTGCAGAGTAAGTACATTGAGTAGTAAATTATATGAGGTGTTTGAAAGTTTGCGGCCTGAAATAACGCTTGAGTTACCGAAATGTTTCTGGCATTCTAATCTTTCATCATTAGTTCGATCACAATGTATAAATAAGCAAAGTGTCGAGATCATCTATCTAGTAATTTTTGGCTATTAAAATAAATATGTTACGGCAAACTTGCAAACTTAGTCGATGCCACTTTTAACAAATCAGACTTTAGTGGAGTATGGTAAACGAAGTGTTATACAATTTTTCGTAGAGATTCCAAGCTTTGGTTAGTTGTTATTTGTCTTAAACCTTCTGCAAGTGTCAGAACGTTGTTTTAAACTCGAAAAAGGGGTAAATTGACCCTGTTTTGGAGCAATTTTTGATTTTAAATTTTTTTGGTCCCCTTAAACTGTAAATTAAGCAACGAAAATGTGGTTCTTTTATTGTCAATGTTCAAGAAACCTCCACTAAAATTTTTGTGATGTTACGTTCACCCCGCCTCCTGTAATTCATATATATGTACGTTTTTTTTTACCAAAAATTGATTTTGGGATAACTTGGGCAAATCTTTCCCGAATCAGATGAAATTTTGGGTGAAGGTGGCTCATAATACCTACAAATAGCCTGCCACATTTCAAGTCACAAGCCCCATTAGTTTGGCTACAATGCTATTTTTTCGAATATTTTACAACATTTTTAAAATGCCGTAATTTTTTTTATCGTTTATCGTACGACAATTTTCTCCCCATCAAAATGTAGGTTTTTTATGTACTTTTGGGTGATATGACTCAAAAAATCTTTAATATAAAAATTCGATTTACTGTATACATGTATTTGCGTGTAGTGATTTTCTGTTGCACAAGGAATATAACTAAATAGATGTCTGTATAGGTAAATATAACTCGTGTGCTTTGGAAAATGGTCGAAAAAATGCACAAAAGGATATCTGATTTAACGGAGGACTGGTAGAAATGTTAAAAGACACAAATCACATTTTATTTACGTTGAAAATATTAGATTAGATTTTTTTTTAAGCTGATTTCTTTTTTTTTACGGATTTTGATGCTACTTGTATTGGTCACTTTTCTGTACTCTTAATGCTGGATGTACTTGAAATACTACTGTGAGTGCTACCCGCTTCTGAATCTGCCACAGCATTGAAAATTTCGTTGGTTTCACTGTCGCTAAAGTAATATAAATCGCTTTCAGCTTCGGCCATCATATCGTTCACTTCGTTGTCCTAGTTTTCGTAGTCGGAATTATAATAATCATCATCATCGATAAATCTTGTGTTCTCATCTGGCATGTCATCAGTAAGTTCATTGACTGGTGACCCACTGACCTCTTCGGAATTTTGGCAGGTTGTATTCCAACCAAAATGGCATAAACTGCAACATTTTAAATCCAATTTCTTGCATAAACAAGGTTTCGTTTTGCACCCAGCTTTACTAGCATAGAAAATGAACGAGTGGTTTGTCTGCCGTTTTTGGCATCAATCCATTTTCCATTGTACACTAGCCGAAATCAATTGCATCTTTAGTTCTTTCACAGTACCATCGACGATAAAATGTTCTTAAGCTGTGATAATCAGCCGCACCCTCGGTTGGCGGTAGAGAGGACAACTTGACATCAATTGCAACATTTTTTTTGCTCAGTTTTCCCAAACATTCATACTTTAGTGAACCTAATATATTCTTATTTTTGATGGAACAGCCATAAAGAGCGGCTATTATTCTCTGCCCACAAGATTTCACACTCTCAACATATGCGTTGTCATTATAAAAACTATGTAGGGCATCCTGGATCAGCTCTGGATGCTTGACAAATATGTTTATTAATTTGGATTTCCTCATCCGTGGGAACGCAGAAGTTGTGTCGCACCCAGAAAATGAATGGAGAAATCCAATTATACACGCAAGATCCAGCATATTTGAAAGACTTTTGAGTAAATAATTTTTTACACGTTTTGCCATGTGCTCTGGTTTTTCAAAATAATTTTTTTGTGCGAGTGTGTCTTTCAAATCCTCATACCTTTAAGTTAAAAATGACCAGAAGATCGATATATTCTCCAACAATTATGATGTCCTCTATCTTCTCTGCTTTCTTTTCTTTTAATTAAAGCAACGTCAATTATATCAGGATCAGGAATAAAGCGTGGATGAGATTTTGGATCATATTTTTATAACAATGCATATCTTTTTTTTAAAGTGCACTGTGGATGTTTTATAGGGCAAACGAGTTATATTTACCTATACAAATAGTTTTACGTACCTTGTACAATGGAAAATCACTGCACGCAAGTACATGTATGCTGTAACTGGCCGAAAATGGATCGAATTTTTGTATTAAAGATTTTTTGAGTGATGTCACCCAAAAGTATTTAAAAAATCTATAATTTGACGGGGAAAAAATTGTCGTACGTTAAACGGTCAAAAAGTTACAGCTTTTTAAAAATTTCGTAAAATTAAAATAGCATTTTAGCCAAACTAATGGAGCTTTTGACTTGAAATGTGGCAGGCTATTTGTAGGTATTAGGGGCCACCTTCACCCAAAATTTCATCTGATTCGGGCAAGATTTGCCCAAGTTATCCCAAAATCAATTTTTGGTTAAAAAAAACGTACATATAATATCAATAACAGAAGGGGGGGGGGGGCGGTGTTGGCAAACGCAGAATAGAGCAAAATTATTTGTATTAAATAACATATTATATTTTATATTGATTCATATTAACTTAGGCACTGCTAAAATTGTAATGATATATGAATTTGTAAAAAAGAGACGGAAGTATCCTGGTCATTAGTAGGGACTTCGCTTCGGATAGTTACTTGGCTAATATCAGGAGTGGAATTAGCTCATAGAAAATCACATCAATATTTTCATGTGCAAAAGTGATATGCGGTGCTGGGTACATAAAGTACGAAATCCGACTATTGTCAGATTAAGGCCGAATATTACTGATGTATTGAAGGTAGGTAGGTATTTTTGGTTCTATAATATTGTCTTCTGTGAAGTCGGGTTTAGGGATGCATTTTAACCTGTTCCAATATAATAATTGATGTGAATTAGCTCAGATATTCCAACGACTACAAGGCGACGATCTCCAACGTCGAACAACCCACATTTTATTGACCAAATTGGTGCAAATATGGGTTGGTACGACGTTGTCCATATGTCGCACATCGACTGACTTTTCTTTGGAACCCCCAATATTGGCTCAATATCAGAATGCTGCTTGGGTTTACAGTCAATAAATGAGCTTTTAGGGATGGTGGAAATTATAGTGAAAAATGAAAACAATTTTGTCAGGTTATAAACTTTGCAAACACCATTTGTATTAGGCATAGTAACTCTTAATATATTTAATATTTTTTATTTAATTAACAAGAGCGACTGCATAACCATTTTGTCCTTTCTCAATTTGCAAAATTAATGCCCTAATGAAAAATCCAAATTCGAGCCCCCATCTTGAATTAAAGGTGCAAAAATTTGATTTTTCAAAATAACCCAACGGTTGATCCCACGCCAAGAAGTCCTTAAAATAAAAAAATGTCTATGACTTGTGTTTGCTGTGATATTTCAACTGGTTGTTTCTAAAAGCTTATATTCTCATTGCTGTATGCCATTAAAATGCTAACAGTTAAAAAATTTGACAAACAAAGATATTGTATGCCTGGAGGGACTACTTCTTATGAGATATACGGAAATGTTTGGAAATTTCTAGCCCTACGTCTAGGTATAAATCATATTTGTAAAAATAGGAAAACAAATTCCTATAGACATGTGTCTAGCAATGCGTCCTAAGGGAGCTAGAGCCCTTTGAATGTGGCACTCTAGAGTAGGTTTTTGTTCAATATTTCAGGAACTATATGCTACAGCGATGTGATTTAGTACATTGTTTAGTAGAAATAAGGACTAAGGGCTATTACTTCATCATTTTGACTGAAATAGAATTCCATAGGAGTGTAAGAAAGAGCGGTGCCCTGCTGTTTATTCCAAAATATTCTTCTTTTGGTTCTCTGATCAAAATTACACAAGAAAGGTCTTCTTTGTTATATACAATAGATCAAGGGTTTTAAAAATTTGTTTAATAAAGCAAGGCCACAAAATGATCCTTCAGCAACTGTTGCCAGATATTATTTCAAGTCTTAATTTGACTCCGCTACACATGTTGCTATGTGATTTGTTTGGTATACTATATGAAACCGAATATGTGGAGCCGGGGGAGGTTGTCGGAATTATTTCCTCACTTGTTCAGTGGTAGGTAGTGATATCAATATTTATAATTATTTATAAAAAGCAAATCTAAACAGTCAGCTATCATTAAAGAGAAATGTTAATACACATCCATCTCTCTGAATGCACGTTGCTGCCGTGCGATATCGTTGTCTTGCGACAAGGGCAAAATAATGGAGGTTTTGAACTCACTATTGATGTGGTAGTTTTATATTTCCCCCAGTTTCATTATTGGGAACAAAAATTTGTCTTGAAATCAGTTTGACACACCCAATTTCTTCATTGAATTGAAATCAGTTTTTTATCATTTTTATGTAATTATTTATGACATTATCCTCAGTCGTTCTAGATTTCTCTGTATAAAAACGCCACAAGACTGATTCATTCTTAGGTAAACTCTATAGCCCACTTGTATAAAAGTGGATCAGCCAAAGGTCAGTTAAACTTCGTTCAAAATCCATGGATCTCATTTTTGTAATATTTCTAAACTTGGATTTTGAACCGAGTTCAGCTGAACTTGTGGTGAACTATGTTCGTGTAATTGATAGTGTAACATGTCTATATGTGTTTCAGGATGCTGATAGAAGTAACATCAATAGAAAACTACTTAAAAGGTAATCTGGAACACTTTTTCTACAACCATACTGCTGAGGAACTTATGGGAACTTTGATAATTCCAATAAAACAACATCTAAAACAACTAAAAAGTGATTGTGAAACGCAACTTGCCTTGGGTTGCAGAGTGAGAGGCCATAAAAGAATAAGTTTGTAGGTTTATTGTTATTTGATCTGTCATGCTTAAAAAAGGCGCTCGTCTATAAGATTAACTAGTGTATTCGAGGATTGATTCACGTGACGTTAATGAGTTAAAATTATAATATCATTCAGGAGTTCAACGCTTTGATAAATAACATTTTTCGGACAAATATTTAAATATAGATATTTTTGTTAAACAAAAGTGGATTGAGGTAACTTTGCAATCAAAATATTGTTGCTTTTAGTAGGGCCAATTGATATTGAATGATATTCATCTCTTTCATTTGAAAACACACATTGTAACCAGAATTTTATTATTTGGCTAAGAAACAAATTTACGGTTGTGAAAACGTTCATTTTAAATATCTATGGTGAAATCTTTATTTATAAATGATACTATTCATATTCTCTATTTCAATTTTTTTATGATATATTCAATTAGAGGTGTTGCCTGATTGTAATTTCACAATTACAACATTTTCTTGGTTTTCTCTAGTTAATCCGTGGATACACTATATTTTTTACTGTTCTTTTTTTATTTCAATAAGTTAAGTGCTTAAGGGATATTCCTTAATTTTGGCAGGAGAGTGACCAAGTCATTTGATCTTTCATTTGATAATTTTTGCACATTGTGATATTGCATAAGATATTTTATTCCTATATATTTATATTAAGACTTTTTAAGTATTTGAATAAAATTAGATTATTTATTTTAAAAGTATTTGATTTGATTTTGTGGTATTTGTTATTGACTATGCCCCAAGTAACTAAAGGTACGGCATGTATACAGTGTCTTTTAATTGTATCCGGCCGCAGCGTCCAACTGTGTCGTCCAGATGCATTACTTAGTTAATGTATTTCAATGGACGTGGCATCTATATTGAGCAGACAAACAACGTCTTCAGTTCTCGTGACCGCAACACTAGTTTTAAAGAAGTATTGCAGATTGCAGCCGAACGCACGCGTTTCAGAGGTATTTTTAAAAGGTGATTTCATGATGAACAAGTTTCATTTTGTGGCGAGCGTAGGTGCGTCTTTACTATGTACATACTTTGATATGCGATGTAAAGCAACGTCAGGCGCAGTTAGTAGTTGGATGGGTGACCGTTCCAACGAAGACCGCGTCCTCGCTTCACACATCTTCCAGCGGCTTGTATATCAGTGTATGCGCAGAAGCTATACAACCGTAGGCGAGGGTTGTATAGGGGATATACCATCCTTCGGAGGGGATGTAAAGCCGTCGGTCCCTTGTCTATTAAATGTTAGGCAAGTAAAAGATCCCTACTTTTCTTAAGGGAAAAGGTTCGGCAAAATTCCTGGTTGGGGGTAGCTCGTCTACAGGCGTCGGTGATAGGCCTCAGTAGCGGAAATAGGCCGACGTTAAATAAATGTATTAAAAAAAAAAATTTTTTTTTTGTTGAGGATGAAATATTAGTCGAGTGGGTGGCACAGTATCCAGAAATTTATCCATTAGAAAATGTTTAAACAAAATTTCTTGATATCCACGTGTCCTACGACTTCTATACATTACAGAAACTTCATTTCGAGAGTTACAGAGTAACAATAACAGTTCCATTTCCTCTTCTTCCATCATTTACGAAGAGCCATATTTTCGATGTTCCCTTGATTGTCGTTCACTATGGCAACTGATTTCCTGCTATATAGACACAGTAGAGAATAGACCAGTACTCCC